>RCUC01131847.1:0-215684 GCA_003697995.1 Taxidea taxus jeffersonii | reverse complement strand
TGTGTGTGTGTGTGTGTGTGTGTTTCCTTCTTTGGCTTAGCATGTTTTCAAGGTTCATCCATGTTGTAGTATATATCAGTTCTTCATTATCTTTTATTGCTAAATGAGATTTCTTTATATAAATATACTTCATTTCCTTTATCCATTCATCAGTTGATGGTCATTTGGGTTGTTTCATTTTTGGCTACTACGAATAATGTTGCTATGACCATTCATGTATAGGAAGGAGGAGGTTAGAGTCCTCATGCTTCTAAATCAGCAGGCAAAAAGGAAGATAACTCTGCTGTCTGGGTGATTGATCCTGACTACCAAAGGGAAATTGGATTACTACTTCACAGTGGAGGTAAGGAAGAATATGCCTGGAATACGGAGTTTGATATCTTTATGTAAGAATTGAAGTAAGCTGTGAAAAAGAATGGAATCCATAATTTGTTTTAGAATTTTTCATCATAGACAATGATATATATGTGTGATTGTTCATTAGCTTTAATTCACACACCTGAGGAAATTAACATTTGATCCAACTAAATTATGATTATATACCTCACAAGAGCTAATGAAGGTACTTCAGATACACACACACACACTGGAGGCTGGAGGGGTGTGTGGGTGGCTCAGTTGGTTAAGCGTCCGACTTCTGACTTTGGCTCAGGTGATGATCTTAGTGTCCTGGGATTAAGCTCTGCACTCAGCAGGATGTCTGCTTGAGATTCTCTTCCTCTCTCTCTATCCCTCTTCCAACTCACACTCACTCTCTCTCTAAAACAAATAAATCTTTAAAAAGAAAAGCTACACTGGAGTATTAGTTACTTTGCCTAAGGAAGATTAGAAATATTTCCTTCGGTGAGGTTAGGAGTGATACTTGTGGGTTAATGGAAAACATCATTCAGCATTTCTGTCCTTGCATAAACAGATAAATAGTGTCTAGGATATCCAGAGACATAACACACTTAGGGGTGGGACTCTCAGGCAGAACCTTGATTCTTTTTTGTGTCTAAGGAGTTAACAGAAGAGTCTGGTGCCAAGGTTCCCTCCAGAAAGCTAGCTGAAGGCTGTCTTTAGCAGTGTTTAGTGAGCAAGCAAAGTGATCAAAGAATCCTTCACAGGATTAGATTGATCCTAATCAGAGTGATTAGGTGGACAAAAAGATAAGATTTTATTGATTTTACTACTCACCTTCTTGCTATAAATATATGAAAATGTAGCAGAATTCTGTCTGTGATGCTTTTGTTGTAACATATTAACTGATCATGAGATAATGGGGGAAAGAAACTATGGCCTTCATCTACCTCTACTCAATGGCAGAACAGATAATCAAACATCACAGTTGTGAACACAAAAGTGTTTAGGGTCAGTTTTCCCATTGTATCTTCTATAGTTTCTTCAATTTTTAAAAAGATTTTTATTTATTTATTTGATGAACAGGGATCACAAGTAGGCAGAGAGGCAGGCAGAGAGCAGAGAGCCGCTGAGCAGAGAGCCTGATGCGGGGTTTGATCCCAGGACCCTGGGATCATGACCTGAGCCAAAGGCAGAGGCTTTAATCCACTGAGCCACCCAGGTATCTCCAATTTTTTGTTCTAGATTTAAGATCAGTAAGTCCTGTTTGAATGTATGGTTATTTAATACATGGCCTTCATCTACCTCTATTCACTGGCAGAACAGATACTCAATCAAACATCACAGTTGTGAACCACAAAAGTGTTTAGGGTCAGTTTATAACAGGTGGGAGAACATTTTTCCCACTGGCTCTTCTATAGTTTCTTCAATTTTTTTGTTCTAGGTTTAAGATCAGTAAGTCTTGGGACGCCTGGGTGGCTCAGTTGGTTAAGCGGCTGCCTTCGGCTCAGGTCATGATCCCAGCGTCCTGGGATCGAGTCCCACATCGGGCTCCTTGCTCGGCAGGGAGCCTGCTTCTCCATCTCCCTCTGCCTCTACCTGCCTCTCTGTCTGCCTGTGCTCGCTCTCTCTCTTAAAAAAAAAAAAAAAATCAGTAAGTCTTGTTGGAATGTATGGTTACTTAATGTCCCAGACTGTGGCTATGGGAGCATGTATATGTATATTTATAAATACATGTATATATGTATATATGTGTATATATACATAAATACATGTAACATAAATGTATTTGCCTAAGCAGATAAGCATATTCATATATGTGTGGGTATGTATGTATGAAGAAAGAGAGAGAGAAAGGAAATTTCCCTCAGATCATTTTATTATTCATATTTATATGCCCAGTGACTGGGACACTGCTTAGAATGTGGTAGATGTTCATAAAATGTGTGTTTAAAGAAAGATTATTTAAGATATAGCTGATTTTATTCAAGTCATTACTTGAATTCAGTAATGTCTTTCTTGCTTAAAAATATACTTTAGCTTGACATGAGTTGAAAGAGTTATTTTTACAGAAATGAGATGGGATTCATTTTTTTTCAATGACCACATGGTATCATTTTAAGGAAACTTTTGCTTTTTATATTTACCAAATAATTTTAACTTGTAAATCAACACTGAGTGGGAATTTCTCTTATTATTGAGAACCCATTTCTCCTGGTCAGTGAAACCTACAACTATCATCTAAAAGCAAAGTGTAACTGTTTATGTATAATGTGAAACTATCTCTCCTCACAAGAAAATGTAATTCAAGGGCAATACTGGCCATTTTAAAATTTAAATGTAAGGTACTAATATTCTAAATCTTTAGGGTCATAAAAACAAAAACAAAAACAATCCCAGTTTCATAGGGAGGGTAGTGATTCTTTTGTTGTTGTTAAGATGCCAGTAGTAATGCCCAGGGACAAACTTGTTGAGAAGAGTGATTTTGGTTTTAAAATATACTTTAAAGAGAAAGACAAGAATGTAAGAAATCCAAGACATACAGACTTCTAAGCCAGCAGATGAGGCAAGCATAAAATAATGAGGATATTTTCTATTTTTATACCTCTTTGCAATGTAAAACAAGACAAGCAATAACAATAAAAATTCCCAATCTTTGGGAAAAAATTATAATAGAAATTCCCAGTGAAATAATCTATAGTATGGGAATATAGAGATAAGAAGGGGTAAAAGATGGGTCACCTGGGTGGCTCAGTGGGAAGCCTCTGCTTTTGGCTCAGGTCAAGATCTCAGGGTCCTGGGATCAAGCCCCACATCAAGCCCCTCATTGGGCTCTCTGCTTGGCAAAGAGCCTGCTTCCCCTGCCCCCTCTGCCTGCCTCTCTGCCTACTTCTCTCTCTCTCTCTCTTTCAAATAAATAAATAAATAAATAATCTTTTTAAAAAAAGAAGGGGTAAAAGAAATTGCTGAAATAAGAGAGAAACAATGATCTCTAATACAATTTTGAGTACAACAACAAAATATAATAATGGACAAAATTTTTATAACAAAAAATAATGAGAAATATAAGTATGGAAACCTGGTCCTTTAGAGAAAATCTTTCATATTTTACCATTTGGGAGAGAAGAGCAGATGAAATCAAAATATATATTTTCTAGTTTTGTGTTCATTGCATGTTAAGGCTTAGAACTAACAACACAACCTACACTGGATCCAAACAGAAAGCCTGAGGAAAAGCAAATTAGTCAGAAAGAAAACAGGGTGTATGAAAGCAGAAGTAAAGAAGAGAGAAATAGTCCCAGATTATGGATATTAAGCACACTGTTCAGATTAAGCACATATGGTTTTATGTGGATTATTAGGATTTGTGTGTAAATATAGAGAATATTCATTTTTCCAATAATTTGTAAGTACTCAATCATCAAAAACAAACCAAGAAAGAATTTTTTTTTCACTTAAAACTGTTCAACTGCAGAAGCTTGGATCCTTACCTAATACATTATTGGTATTAATCCCAATATTAGGTATTAGGTATGGATCCTAATACAAGCTTGGATCCATACCTAATACCTAATACAAAGTTTTTATAGTCAGATAAATATTTATATTTTACATGTGATGTCAGAATCCTAATTACATGCAAATTTCTTTCAACTAAAATTTTGCTCTAATATACATCCCATTCTAGAAATATAAAATATAAAAACATAATATCACTCATTATGTAGAATAACCAATTCTCCAGCCTCTGTACAAAAGTCCTGCTGTCTCTCAGTCCTGATGTGCTACCAGGAAAAATGAAGACGGGGTAGAAAGTTGAGCACACAGTCTCACAATGACATTCCCATAAGAAAACCAAAAAGAATATATAAATGGAATATTGAGGAGCTCATCCAAAACTTCCCACAAAAGCTTAAGGAATCAGCAAAACGGATATCAAACTTAGCTGCCTATAGTCTGCTGAGTAACTCTTTATTTGTAATAACACCGTCACATTCCTGGAAAATGTCTTGCTCATTTGTCTCAGTTTTACTTGTCTGTCCCACCATGAAAGCTCTGGCAGTTGAAAAGAAGCTATGTAGAGAATGGTATCAAGCTCTTCTATGAGACTTTCTTTAGTTATTGGAAGTTGAAGGATCTCCACAGTAAAGGGAATCTTGGTATGATGAAATAGATGATTTGGTGAAGGCACCAAGATAGTTATCTCAAGTCCATGAAGCTGGAGCTGATCCAGAACAACTTTTAGATTGATCCAGTGATTAGAATCTGAGGACCACACAAGTACTTTCCCAGTCTTGCCAGAGCTGAAGAAACACAGATGCAGCATGAAAAGAACATAGAAACCTTTCATAGCCATCATAACCAGCTCTTGCTCTAACTAAACCTGGGCTGATACCAAGTTCACAATCCCAGAAATCTCTTCCTTGATGCTCTCAATCAATTTATAGCAGGTTGAGCTGAACTTTGAAGTACATATTTTGTTTATTGGTTAAGATCAAATGCAGATGATGTTAAAAAAATCAATAACTGAACAAAATGAGTTAGTTTTTCTTTTAGAGGATACGAAAATAAAAAGGCTTAAACACAAATTAAGAATAATTTCTAAATGATGTTAAGAAAATCCATCACTAGGGTGCCTGGGTGGCTCAGTGGGTTAAAGCCTGTCTTCGGCTCGGGTCATGATCCTGGGGTCCTGGGATCGAGCCCCAAGTCAGGCTCTCTGCTTGGAGGGGAGCCTGCTTCCTCTTCTCTGCCTGTCTCTCTGCCTACTTGTGATCTCTGTCTGTCAAATAAATAAATAAAATCTTAAAGAAAAAAGAAAAAAGAAAATCCATCACCATGTGATGCATGTTCAATTAAGACTGGATTTTTTTTTTGATAAATTTTTCTTTGGTTTTATTCAATGTTCATTTGAACAGTATAGTCTTTCTAGTATTTCTCTCACTGACAACACTGCTAGGAAATGCAGGAGGAGAAATCAACTCTTGCCAAAATCAGATTATGTGCATTAGGGCAGGGAGAAGAATCAAATCCAAATAGTAGTATGCTAAATTCAGTGCCCTTTCTGCTATGTCATGTCTATCTTTAAGAGAAAAAGAATAAACTTTTTCTTTCGCTTTTATTACAGATATGAATTCAAGTTCTGATTCCAGATCAGATTCATGTTATAGTGAAAAGAGATAGAATGGAAAAGGCAAGTCTAGTAATAGATGACTTGATAATCTTACCTTCCAGCACATACAATTCTAATTTCATTGCTTTCACTTGGATCCCCACACCTGGAAGCCACTACCTCATGTAGAAATGGATCCAATGATATTTAGGACAATGACTTCATCTATAATTCTTTTGCTTAAAAAGTTTATTTTTTTCCAAGTAATTAGTCTATAGGAAATATATCATAATATAATTATTTTCAATTTCATTAGAATTTGACTAATAAGAATAGGATTGAGCAATTATTCAGTTGATCACCATATCTATAAATTCTACCAACAAGTTGTATATCCATCTAATCTTTGTCAGTCTTTACTATGACTTTAATCCTAGCCATTTCATACCCAAGTTGGATTTCCTGCAATAGCCTTCTAATATCCCTACCTGCATTTTCACACTGCTGTAACCCAGTTTCTACAAATAAAAGTTTTGGATTTTCAGTAAGTCTATTTCAGAGGATGTCAGTATTTAGTAGAATACTTCAATAACTTTCTCTTTTATATATGTTAAAATCTATGTTCTCTGAAATGACCCCCAAAATATCCTGATTAGTATTTTAATCTTGTTACTCTACTTTCTTCCTTCATCCATATCAACTTTCTTTGACTTTTTTTATCCAAATCTTCTTTTAAATTCTAATTAATTAGCATACTGTGTGGTATTGATTGCAGGAGTGGAATTCAGTGATTCGTTACTAACATATAATACCCAGTGCTCCTCCTAACAAGTGCCCTCCATACTAGCACCCTTTACCCATCTAGCTTATCCCCCACCTGTCTCCCTCCATCAACCCTTAGTTTGTTCTCTATAGTTAAAGAGTCTCTTATGGTTTATTTCCCTTTCTCCATTTCTCCCCCTGCCATATGTTCTTCTTTTTTCTTAAATTCCACATAAGAGTGAAATCATATGGCATTTGTCTTTCTCTGATTTATTTCACTTAGCATAATTCACTTAGCTCCATCCACACCATTGCGAATGGCAAAATTTTATTCTTTTTCATGGCCGAGTAAGATATATATAAATATATACCACTTCTTCTGTATCCATTCATCAGATGGACATTTGGGTTCTTTCCATACTTTGGCTCTTGTTGCTAATGCTGCTATAACCACAGGATGCTGCATGTACCCCTTCAAATCTGTATTTTTTGTATCCTTTGGGTAAATACCTAGCATCGCAATTACTGAATTATAGGGTATTTCTATTTTCTAATTTTTGAGGACACTCCATTCTGTTTTCCAGAGTGGCTGCACCAGTTTGCATTCCCACCAACAATGCAAGAGTTTTCCCCTTTCTCTGCATCCTCACCAACACCTGTTGTTTCTTATATTGCTCATATTAGCCATCCTGATAGTGGGACATCTGCTTGTTCTACCCAGAGGCTTTATAAGCCGATTGCGGTGAACCCTTGATAATCTTGTGACATTCTATTTGTAACTGGAAGACAAATACAAAGAAAGAAATTAATAAGATTTTGTTAAAGTTAGTCTTGGGTACACATTCTAAAAATTAAACAATCTTAGGTCTGTAGATATTCTTGTTATATGAACTCTGGTCTTTACGTAGGATTTTAACAAGTATAGTGGGGGAAATGAAAAAGAAATATATTATTAACAGAATATGGTTTAATGCATACATAGAACAAATAGAATATACCTGTTATTAATTTAAGCCTATTTTTTTCCCAAGAAGGAATTTTGGTACTATATGAAATATCACTTCCAGGATATTTCCAAGATCAAGTTAGTGATGATCCAAGATTGTGAGAAAAGATCATGATGCTAAGATTTTCTCATATGGTGCACAACACAACCAAGATAATCCTCTAGAAAACACTAGTACTTATGAAGGATCACTAATGACTGTTCTCAAAGCACTGAGAAGCTCTGCACTTGTCATTGTACTGATGTTCCCCTCCATAGTGGCTCCTTTGATCTTCATATGGAGGACGTTATTATGCTGATCAGGAAACATGGGAACCCCCACAGAGGGACCCAATGTTAAACAGCTTCATAGATCACATTTATTCCACCATGAATGAGAAACGTTTTGGTCTGGGGATGACCTTGTTTGGTGTTAGAGTTAGTAGTGGGTGAAGATTTCATTGCAATAGGTTAACAGGATTTTAGAGACAGAAGGGGAAGACTTATGGTATTAGTCACTGAAAAGGACAGTATTTTCTACAAAAACTAGGCACATCGTTACTACAGAAAACTGTATCCCAGGAAAAGGAAGACTTAATTCCTTCTGTGTTGTCTGAATTTTTTTTTTTAATTATAGGATGTACGAATCTGTAATAAGTAATGGCCACATCTTTAATTGTACATTCAAAACTGAGGTAAAATGAGAAACAGTTAACAATTGTTAAACATAATTTGAATTTATTGTTAAACAATTATTCATCTTATCTGTCCTCCAAATCTACAGCTTTAATTTCCCATAATCTTACCAAGATTATTCTAGGGTATCCAACCATGGAGCTGAGTATTCATTCCTAATGTAGCCAGTTTCTTTTCTTTGTGTCTCCATAAAACCTGTGGAAGCACTGCATATATTTCACAATTCACAAGATACTGACATTTTAAGGTTGTAGAGTTATTTATAACGTATGCACCCACCCTGCTTTAGGTGGTAATTGAGATAAGAATATATAGATGTAAACACTGAAAGATAGTATTGGACTGTTTACAACCACTTTTTAAAAAGTGCTTGCATCAGTCATCTATTAAGTATATATTTTGTCTGTTATCACTTATTTATTAATTGAAGTATAGTTGACACACAATATTACATTAATTTTAGATGTATAACATTGTGATTTGACAAATTTATACCTTATGCTATGCTCACCGTAAGTGTAGATACCATCTCTTGATTGGTTATTTTTCCCCACTCCTTTTCATCCTACTTCCTTTTACATCTTTTTTCTTTTTCTTTTAATTTTAGGTAAGAATGACATAGTGGGCTTGCTGATATTCCATTGTTCAACCAATTATCTTGTTTATAATTAGCATTTCAATTATCTTTTCATTCTAGAAAGCACTAATTAGAAAGACTATATGAATGTAGGCTTCTGCTTTTATGCTCAACTGCGATGGATCAAATCCTAATACAACCAAAGATGTGGAAGATATTTTTGAGCATGATTTAGCTCTCTTTTTGTTATGCCACTTCTACCTTTTCCTTGTCCTTGAAGTGAATGTACTTCAGGTCTATTTGGGGAGAAGTCAGCCCAGGCCTTAAGATTTCAAATACTAAAACATGAGCAGTGTGCTTAATGTTTTCATCTCTATTTTAGTAAAAACAAATGATTCCAGAAAGATATGTTTCCATAGTAATGGCAGGGCTCGGTAGGCAGGGCTCAAGTGTGCCTACACATGTTGTTGTAATGTTTTACAAATTTTTCCCAATACTTTTTCTATTATGTTACATGTAAAAGGAGATTTAACTTTTAAATGGAAAGACACCATGAGCCACACTCTCTTTCCAATTGGTAAACAGCTGTCCAGCAGAATCAAAGGTTACACTTACCTTCTGTGGAATCTGGGCATAGGTTGAGGCAATGAGGTTGGGCTGCTCTTTTGTGAGATTTTGAATCACTATACCCAGAGGAAAACACCAGAATATGATTGTCATCTGAGTTCTGCACAAATTCTTCTATTTCCTGCAGAGAAAAAAATTCTTTTTATTACAAAGATGTAGCATCATAGGGAATAAAAGAAAATGCACTTGCACTTGTAAAATGAAGATTCAAGAGAATTGACAGAGACGTGGTTAGATTGCTTTTACCCAACACCTAGAGGCAACCAGTCTCTCTCTCTCTCTTTCTCTCTTTTTGCCATCCAGGCTCTTGAGGAAGAAGTATATACGTATCTAAAACTTATGGCTTAAGAACCTAATCATCGATTACTGAACAGCCATGGAACCAAGCCATCATACAAAAAGATTAGGTGATAAGAATACAGCACTTTTCATGAGTGATGGACACTGTTACTTACCAGGTTTAATTTTATTAAAAACTGAGTGATTTGCAAACTTGTAAAAATACACCTCAAAAGAAATCCTTGAAATGGGTCTGAATTGGGTTTCTGAAATTATTATCATAACAGTTTATACCTAATAAATTATTACTGTGTTATCCACTCTTTTAAAAACGATGGTTTCCATGGCTGGGAAAATATTTATTAGAATTGTGATATACAGTAACATATTATAAAAGGAGATAACATATTTAAACTGCCTCAACAATTATAAATTACTTTTAGGGGACAGTGATTGTTTCTCTTCCTGATGTATAAAAGCTCCCAATTCAGTGGACATGAGTTACATATCCTTAATTTGAGACTCAGTTCAGAACTGATATTAGTTGTCTCTATAAATTAAACCCCTGCCATTTGTAGCTATACAAGTTGGGGTTGGGCTAGTCACATCATATTGTATAAGAATAATATCCTCTATACATGTGTCATGTGTTCTCAATGAAGACTTTTGTGGCATCTCTGAAATCACCATGTTCCCAAATTAAAGGCTATTAAGTGATCAGGGAAGAGATGACATCAATGTTGAGAGTAAACTTGCACTTTTTTGTTAATATTAGTGGAATATTTCAGGCATCCCAGAAATTATTGCCTTAATATTTGTATTGATTCATGTCCCCAAGTATATGAAGTTTGAATGAAATTTTATACATGTATCATGTGTATATGTGTATATGTTTATATATGTAAATATGTATATCTATGTTTATATGTCTACTAAATTCATTGAGTTCTTGGTCAGAGGACACTTCATTGCTTTTTCCTTGTTTTTATTTTTAATTCTTGGTAATTAACATATCATGATATATTAGTTTCAGGTATACAATATAGCAATTCAACAATTCCATACATCACCCAGTGCTCAACCTGACAAGTGCATTCTTCAGTCCCGATGGGGACCTATTTAACTCATCCCCCAACCCACCTCTCCTCTGGTCACCGTCACTTGCTATAATTAAAAGTCTGTTTCATGGTTAGTCTTGCTCCCTCTTTTTTCCCCTTTATTCATTTGTTTTGTTTCTTAAATTTCACATATGAGTGAAATCATATGTTCTTTGTCTTTCTCTTATAGGACTTAGTTAGCATCATATGTTCTTTGTCTTTCTCTTATAGGACTTAGTTAGCATCATATGTTCTTTGTCTTTCTCTTATAGGACTTAGTTAGCATCATATGTTCTTTGTCTTTCTCTTATTGGACTTAGAATTATACTCTCTAGATCCACCCATGTCATTGCAAATGGCAAGATTTTATTCTTTTTATGGCTGAATAATATCCCATTGTATGTATGTACCACTCTTTATCCTTTCACCCATCAGAGGACACCTGCACTGCTTCCATATCTTGGGCTGTTGTAACTAATGCTGCTATAAATATAGAGATGTGTGTATCCTTTTGAATTAGTGTTTTTGTCCCCTCATTGCTTTTCAATCTCTGCATCCAGTGCTAATCTCACATAACCACCATAAGCATGACTGCTATTCATGCTGCACAAACTTCTTATCAAGAGGAAAACAGAACTTGTAAGAGGATAATTTCCTCCCTCCATCATTTTATCTGAGATGATGTTGTGAAATTATGTGACATTTTTGGGTGTGTGTGTGTGTGTGTGTAAAAGTGGAAATTCGATGATAATTTTATTTAGAATGGGAGATTATCTAGAGAGCCAGAGAAATTATCACCTCTCTTTTGATATCTCTACTTAGAAATTGGTTGATTATATTAAGTCTTAATAGATCTTGGTTTGCAGCTGTAACCTGATTGGCAAGAAAACGGGCATTCATAATCCTGAAGTGAAATTTCATCAATATACATTTTACTAGAAATATAAATTGAGAATTCTGAGAGACTCATTTATTCTGCAACCTTCTTAAAAGGTTTTGATTAATATTCTCACAGTACAATAAAGATTTTCCTCCTCACTCTCTATTGATAGTTAAATAGTTCTTCTGTTTCTCAATATCATTTCCTTCCAACATCCCTAAGATTCTACATATTTTTCTTGGAAGATTTAGGAATGTGATATAATATAATTTTCTTTTTCATTTCAAAAGGAACCTGTTTTCAGGTTGATAAAAAATCAATCAATCAGAGATAAAAGCTCTGGTAGGATGTAGGCAGAGTGTGGCAAAAAGGCAGATTTCACAATAAATAGAAGGATGGGAACAGTTCATGGATATTGAAAAGTATTCCAGTAGATGTGGAGCTCAGACAAAGTCATGGGAAGTACATTATAGAAGAAAGTTGGTTTGAAATAGGAGACATTAAGTTAGTCTTGAATGATATACAATGGCTTTAGATTTTAATTTTTAGGCAAAAATTATTTACTCAGGTTTAAAAGAAAGTCAGTCACAAGATCAAATATTTTCTTTAGCAAACAGTTCTGGCAGCTAAACATAAATTGGCATACAAATGTAAGAGTTTAAAAGAAGAGAATTCAGTCAAAGAAGGATTTACTCTCTTGTCTGTGGTCATGTGTTAAAAAATACCAAAGATAAATTTGGCTGCTGACATTTATTTGGAGTGCTTGAAGTTTTGGATTATTCTATCAGATAAAGAATCCTAACCAGAGGAGATGCTGCCAGAAGATAAGGGGAACAAGGAATGTCTATGAACAAAATAAGTAAAAGTACTAAGTGCAGCCTCTTGAATAGCTCCAAGGTCTGAGAATGTAAGAGCTATGTAACAGTCCTCTGGTTAATGAGACTTGGTTTCTGCTTGTTAAGGATGAGAGTTTCTTCATCTGAACAGTTTTGCAAATGACTGCTAATGAAAGTCAATTCTCACTGTGTGTATACGTATGTGTATCTTATTTTTATTTATTTCTTTGTTTGTTTGTTATCCAAATATATGCTCGGTTAGACTGACTAAAACAGTTGGTATCACCCAGGAATATTTGCCAGCTGCCTTCTGGTGTTATTCAGGCAAAGGAAGAAAATGGTCGATAATCAGCAGGAGGGAAGAAAGCAGGTGAGCAGGGACTATATCTGTGCAGAAACAAATCTCTGTTTTGTGGGTGGCCAGTCTCAGAAACCAAATGGGTGGTGCTCAACACCATGAATGGCTAGTCCACCTCTCACTGGATCTTAAGCCATTTGCTGTGTTCCAATAGAAAATATACTAGGGATAAAGCAAAGATAAACAACTCTTCTAAGGACATAATCAAATTGTAAAAGTCAAAACACACCAACATGAATCACCTTCTAAAAATGTTAACATTTAACAAATATATTTTTAACCTTCACAAAAAAAATTAAGAATTTATTTGCATTTTTGGTAATGTACATATTCAAAAACAAATACATATTCTTATATGTCATGCAGTTATTTTTAAATTGAAAGCAATTTTCAATATGCCATATTAACATGAATATGAATTTCAAAATTTTCAGTAAGCCAATGGATATCATTTATCACCTCAATTATACAAGAAATACTGGAATTAAAACTTTCATTAGAATATGTCATTAAGTTTATAAGGGGTAAAGAAAGCACAGCCTTCATTTGTTAAATTAATGCAGAGCTAATTTTAATTAGTGTTTTCCATGATAAATATTTACTAAAGCATGCCATTAGTCAAGCAAATCTGCTAATATCTTATATCCTTGGCATAATAGTTAATTGATAAATTTAAATTTGTAAATGATACAGACTGAAAAATAATACAATGAGCTTACATTCCAAGTAAATATTTGTTTTTGTTAGAAAACTAAATCTTTGATTATAAAAAGTGATTATAGATTATGGACATTAGTGATTTTTCAATATAATAAATTGACACTTAACTTTAATGTTATCAATGTACTATTAATTAAAAATTTCATATAATTTTTCTATATTTCTTAATTATTTCCTCTATAAATTATCTGGTCACCTTTAACATATTGCTGACATTCTCTGTCCCTGAGAAAAAATAATAACTCAATTAATCTCTTTTGTTTGAGGGAAGTCCCCAGATCCTTGCATTAAACACAAAAGTCTTAGTTGATTGCAGGCAGGTACACAGGCCATAATTATCTATGTGTTGAATGGAATTTGTAGACCTTCCCTACTTGGATGCACTATAACAGTTATTATCAATTTAGGCTCTAACCCCAATAACTTTGGACAAGCAGAAGGGCTTTTTTTTAATGAAAAAAGAAGTAATCACTCTTCCTAGAGCATACTGATCTTCTATGGTGTTTCCTTTATTTGTATATTCTTGGGGAAGTTGTGAATTTTATTCCTCTATATTCCCTACATCCATCACATTCAACTAACATTTCATGTACTCCTCAGGATTCAACATATTGTTAGTCAGCATATTCTTTAGGCTAAGAATAATGAAATAGAAGATTCATAAAATCATTAGTGTCCCTGTGTGAGAAAAATAAGAGGGTATAGGCATCTGGGAAAAGACAAAGGAAGACTGGGACATGTTCACTAGTTAATGATCGTGTTGAATTCTAGGTTTTATCTCTAGGCTAAGGCAGAGGAATGGGAATTTTGAAAATAGGATGGAGATAATCTGTTTTCATTAAGGTCACTGTGGCTAGAATGAACAGGATTGCCCATCAAAGCCTTTGCCACACTTAGAAAGATCTATTCCCTCTTTTTCTTCTTTCCTGTTTTACCAAATTTTCGATAAGAAAACAAACAACATTTTGTGACCAAGAAGATAGCAGTTGCCACACAGGCCAGTAGGAACCCAATCACATCCAAAGAGTGGTATTGGAACCAGGTGAGGTTGTGAGCAGCTGGCCGCAGGTGCTTGGCTCCTTTGTGGCGCATGACAAACTCAATCCAGAAGACTGCTCGATCCAGGGGCTTTACAGGTTGATCATGGTGAATCCTTGATAACCTTGTAGCATTCTCTTTATAACTGGTAGGCAAAAATAGAGAAATTAGAGAGTCTTCGTTTTCATTATGGGTAATACCTGATACATGTTATATGTTATGTAAGCCAAAGACCATAGCTAACAATTGAGAAAAAATTCACTCTTGCTGAGACATGAAATTTGTTGGTTACATAGCATCTTAAGAATTGTGAAAGGAGGATGTAGAAGAAATACATTCTTAACCGAATGTGGTGAAATACAGACAAAGAAAATGAAATGAGTGCGTTGCACATGTAATGGTGTAATTTTTTCCAAGGAGGACTTTTGATATTGTGTGTAGTTTCCAGAATCGCTCCAAAATCAAGACTGAATAACCCAATATTGTGCAGATATATTCATAGGAAGTTCCATAAACATTGTTTTTAAGCTCTGGCTATTTCATGATGACAGACAAGAAGCTGATAATTGACATTAGTAAACCATTTCTGCAGGGTCTAATATCTTGGCACTGTGATAATTTCCTCATCTCACACACTGTGTCTTTGTAATGCAAAGGACAGTGTCTATATTGGTAATATCAAGATTGGTAAAGATACTAGGGTAATTTTGGAAATGGTGAGGATATGGAACTTTGAATTTTTGAGATGAATAGAAATATCTTACTAGAATTAGAGTCCCCAAGCAATGGGGCATCAAAGTAGCAATGATTATATGGAGTTAACTCTAATCTCTCAAACAATAATGGTTATGGTATGTGTTTGAAAGGCAGGTTTTATCTTCACTTGACATTTCTTAGTTGATGGGCCAGAATTAGTGTATTTCCTTTTGGTTTTGTTATAAATAAGCCTTCCAGCTTGGGGACATGAAGATGATGGAATGTAAGTGGTTTGTGAAGAGATGTCCTAGTGTGAGTTAGCCATTTTTGGGACTGGAGAAGTGTGATCATCATCATCATTCACCAGTGAGCATGGTATGCTAGACCCAGTAGGAGGGAATAATTTACTTGTGTTCTTTTATGCATTCAGTGAGAAAGAATAGTCATACTCTTTTAATTGGATTGAAATATAGTAGGGTTAAAGCAGTAATTTCACCTGATTCACCCTAAAACATTCCAGGCAAACTACAGTGACAATAAAAGCCTGTCTTTCCAAGTCATATTTTTGTTCAAGTTTTTCTCCTTTTATAGTTAGAGATTTAAAATCTGAAATACATATATATTAGCTAGATAAACTTTTACTTGTGAATCTAAATAAAAATAAAGTATGCTTTCCTATAAATAAGAAAGGTCTCTGCTCATATTTAAAATGATTATTTAACATATTATTGTACACTAATGTTTATGTCTGTTATCTTAAAATACTATATGTAATTAAAATTACTATGGTTTATGTTTTTAAGTGTAATCTTTTATGTTCCTGAATTCCATTAAGGAGTAATAAATGGAACACAAATACATCAATATATACACTCTATACTAAACTCTATTGTTCCCAGATGATTTCTGAGTTAGAATTAGTTTTACAGTTAATGTTAAGATATTTTAAAATAGGGACGCCTGGGTGGCTCAGTTGGTTGGGCAGCTGCCTTCGGCTCAGGTCATGATCCCAGCGTCCTGGGATCGAGTCCCACATCGGGCTCCTTGCTCGGCAGGGAGTCTGCTTCTCCCTCTGCCTGCCTCTGTCTGCCTGTGCTCGTTTGCTCTCTCTCCCTCTCTCTCTGACAGATAAATAAATAAAATCTTTAAAAAAAAAGATATTTTAAAATAAATAATTTTAGGTATTTTCTTGGAAAATCCTAAGAGTACTTATGGTTCTGTGTTTTGCATCAATAGTTTTCAAATCAATGATAAAATTTAATGGCATTCCATGAAATAAGGTAGAGTTCTGAAAAGTTACAGAACTTACTCTTATTTAGTAAAATGAACCAAATTATCAGCAGTAACAACCCAGTAATAGTCTAATGTATTAGATATCAAGATCATCATTTACGAGAAACAGAAAATCATAGCCTAATTGAAGCTCTTAACACTAGTTCCAGCTCCTGAAATAACGGTATCTATAATATTTTGAAAATTATGACTTAAACATTCATGTTAATAAAAGTCAATTGATTGGAATGTGTGTGAGAGGGAGGAACAGACCACTAGCACTGAATTTTTAGGTTGGAATCAAGGCAAAGATTCCCTTTTGGGGAGCAATACATTGACCCTTTTGTCTAAAAACTCTGCAACTAGGGCTTAGAATAGATGGTTTTACATAGATTAGTTCCACCACAAAAAGCTACACAAAATTGCATTTGAGTTGACCTTCTCATCTACCTCCTGAATTTCAGCATTCAGTCAGACAAATGGAATGTTTGAACTGTCCTTTGAGTTTTGCCTCTCAATGAAAATAATTGAGTCTGAGATAATGTAGAAACAAATTTAAATATAAGGCATTTATACACATTCAAAGTAAATACTGGGAAATCTAGATGAAAACTATGCTTTGATAACATATGATATTAGGAAACAACCATAAAAATGATTGGCTTAGAGTGTAATTAGGCATAATACATAGTTCAAAAAAGAAGAGAGTTGAAGTAAAATAACAATGCAGGGGTTTGGGCCTCCTGGGTGGCTCAGTGGGTTAAAGCCTCTGCCTTCAGCTCAGGTCATGATCCCAGGGTCCTGGGATCCAGCCCCACATCCTAGGATTCAGTGCCCCATCAGGGTCTCTGCTCAGCAGGGAGTCAGCTTCCTCCTCTCTCTCTGCCAGCCTCTCTACCTACTTGTGATCTCTGTCTGTCAAATAAATAAATTAAATCTTTTAAAAAAGAATGCAGGGGTTATAAATAAAAGATTTAAAAATTAGGTTATAAAACAAAAACTGATAATAAAGGGTATAGGTGAGCTGTTGAAATAAACTAGCAAAAATACCTCTTAAAGATTAATAGTGAAATTAGAAACTGTAATTTTCTAATGTCAAAAAAGCAAATTTACTAATTAATGGATTGAGGAAATCCCAGTGAATTAAGAAAAGTAGAAAATGATTAGGACACTTAGAAAATGATAGAGAACAAGAACCAAAATATTTTAACATATAGAATGCTGAAATTTGGTGTCTCTGGAATAGACATAAAAAGCAGAACCAACAAATATTTTGATAAATAACAAAAAAAATTTTCTGAGAAGAAAAATAATTTTTATTCCAAATTAACAGTATTGAAAAAACATAGTATAACCCAGGGGAAATGTAGAAAATAACTTATCAAGATACATAATTAATTAGGTTTCTGCACTTAAAAAAAATAATTTTTTCCACACTGAAAAAGAAACAAACATAAATGATCAGACAGGCTTCAAATTCCTATAGAAGGATTTAAAGACAGAAGACCATGAGTCATATTTACACAATTGTGAAGAAAAGAGAGAGCTAAATATCTTATATTCAGAGAGGTGAGATATCTTCCTTTTTATTTTTTTAAGATTTTATTTATTTATTTGACAGAGAGAGAGGGAACAAAAGCAGGGAGAGCAGCAGGCAGAGGGAGAGGGGGAGAAGCAGGCTCATGGAGCAGGGAGCCTGACGCAGGGCTTGGTCCTGAGTTGAAGGCAGACGCTTAATGACTGAGCCACCCTGGTGCCCCAAGATATCATTCTTATATCAAGGCAATCAGAAAATATTGTTCAACATGATCTCAGGAAATTTAATATCCATGAGTTCTATTGAAAGGAAATTTCATATAATATATTCAGTTAAGAATGAATCTAAAATATTTTAGAATAAAGAATCTCAGAATTAATGGCAGATAGTGATTCCTTTAAGATAAAGCAAAAAGGCTAAATTTGAGGAAAATAAGTGACTAAATATTGACAAATTAAAATCTTAAGTAATACATATTAGAGATGAGATTATTTCTATTTTTTGGAAATGAGATTATTTCTATAGCAATTCATCTGTTGCTAAAATCAAAAATACATAAAAATGAAAACTTAAAAGTGGATTCATGTATTAATTATTAATCTTGATGAGATTTTTCGGAGAAAAAAATAAGATATAATGATATGTACCTAAAGTTAAATATAGTTTATAGATTCATTTCAATTAATCTTTAAGACAAAATTCAAAATTTTGTTTAAGAATTCATACATAGTAATAACCAGTATTTATAAAGTTATTACCTACTCAGTATCTCTCCTCCCTGTGTATATGCATATACTGGTGAATGATATATAGTCAATGTTAATGATGGCTATTTTTGAATGATAAATGAATTATCATTATCAAAATGAATTATCACTTCCAATTTTGTACTTACTGAATGGTTATAATATTTAAATATATGTATATATGTATGTCTATATGAACAAGCAGATTGTTCAAAAAATGTCTAAGAATTTATGTGATCATTAAATTGATTGATTTTGAAAAAAAAAGGGTTGATAAAATATTTGAAGTATTAGTATTTTTTCCCCAATTTCAGCAAATTACTTCAATGTTTGGGAAATGAAATAATAAAGTGGTTTTCATACTGGTCATGTTATAGTTGTTACTTGAAATTAAATCTGTTAACAAAGTCATGAGACATTGAACACTTCCAAGTGTGATGGGTAGCATAATCAATGGTAAGCCTTTAAAAACAGTAGTACTTACGAAGGTTCATTAATGACTGTTCTCAAGGCATTGAGCAGATCGTCACTGGTCATTGTGTTTATGTTTACCTCCACAGCCGCTCCTTTGGCCTTCAGGTGAGCTATGTTATCAGGTTGATCAGCAAACATAGGAACTCCCACCATAGGAATCCCATGGTAAATAGCTTCATAGATCCCATTGGTTCCACCGTGAGTGATGAAAGCTTTTGTTTTGGGATGACCTAGGTTAGGAATTGGGTGAGGATTTCATTATAATAAGGTAACAGAATTTTAGAGAGAGATAGGGAAAAATTCCGGATTAACTCAACGAAGAAAGCGTTTTCTTCTGAGAGCACATGGGCTATTGCTATCTCAGAAAACTATGACCCCAGGAAAGTAGGGAGGAATTAGCTTCCTCTGCCTTGTCTGGAAGGACTTTACTGAGGAGGAAATATCTGAACTGAGACCGAAACTTGAAGAGTAATGAGAGTCTTAACTGAAAAGCTCTTTTGTGAATCAAAGAAAGCATTGAATCTATAAAATTAACTGTCAATTCTCAAATTATTTCTGCTTTAAAACTGCAAGTAAAATGTGATATTTTATTTTTTTCTAGTTTTATTTTTTTTTATTTTATTTTAAATTCCAGTATAGTTAGCATACAGTGTTATATTTGTTTTGGGTGTACACTATAATGATTCAACACTTCCATACATCACCCAGTGCTCATCACAAGTGCACTTCTTAATCTCAGTTGCCTATTTTACCCATCCCCCCATGCACATCCCCCCTGATGACCGTCATTTTGTTCTCTATCGTTAAGAGTCTGTTTCTTGATTTGTCTTTCTCTCTCTTTTATTTTTCCTTTGCTCTTTTCTTTTGTTGTTGTTATTCCTTAAATTCTTCATATTAGTCAATCATGTAGTATTTATCTTTCTGGCTTATTTCTTTTACCATTATACTCTAGCTTCATACATTTCCTTGCATATGCAAACTTTTTGATGGCTGAATTATATTATTTACATATATAGAACAATCAATAGATTTATATATCTATTATCTATCCATCTAATCTATCATCTATCTATCTATATCACTTCATTATCCATTCATCAGTCAATGGACATGAGCTTTTTCTACATCTTGGTTATTGCAAATAATACTGCTATTATATAGGGGTGCCTATATACCTTTGAATTAGTGTTTTTGTACTCTTTGGATAAATACCCAGCAGTGTGATTACTGGATCATGGGATAGTTCTATTTTTTACTTTTTGAGGAGCTTCCATACTGTTTTCCACAGTGGTTGTACCAGTTTTCATTCCCACCAACAATGCAAGAGAGTTCTTTTTTCTCATATCATAATATTTGTTATTTTTTGTGTTTTTTATTTTAACCTAAAATGTGCCATTTTTAACTATTAAATATTTATTGAATTATTTGCTGTTAAACAGTTGCTTTACTTGTCCATTATCCAAAAGTACAGCTTTTCTTTCCCTCAGTCTTACCAAGAAGATCATTTTGGGGTATCCAATCATAGAGACGAGTGTTGTCTCCTAATGTGGCTGGTTTCTTTCCTTTGTATCTCCATAAAACCTGTCAAAGACAGTGCTTTAATTTTGCAAGTAAAAACACACAGTGAGGTCATCTTAATGCGGTAGAGTTTATAAATCATGTGGCCCGCTGCTACTTTATGTGATAGTAAGAAAAATGGACGTAAGGTTTAGTTTGCAAACATGGATATATAGTAGGTCTGTTTATATCAACCCTGTCAAAAGGGCTTGAACTAATAGTCTATTAAGTATGGTTTTACCATTTTTATATTTATCACTTAAAAGTTTTGAGGTATGATATTATAAGTGAAGGTATATAAAATAAGAGACTAGTTTCATCAATCAGAACATGGGGGTTTAAAAAGCATTAAAATACACATGAATATTGTGTGAATTTACTAATGTCATGAGGCTATCCCAACTTTCATGTTTCAATTATAGTGCTTTCCAAAAACATAATTAGTTTTAAATTTTTGTTGTCTGGTTTTTGAATGATTGCCTTTCTTTCTTTCCTCTCTCCTTCTCTCTCCCTCCCTCTCCTTCCTCCCTCCCTCTCTTACTTCCTTTCTTCCTCTTTCTTTCTCTCACCGTTCCTACAGTTTTTGAGAGAGGAAATAAATTTGCTTTATTTCATTTTTTAATGAAGTATCTTGTTAGGATGTTAGCCTTTTGTTATATACTTTTTTGCAGGTGGGGGGGAGCTCTGTAAGACTAAGTTCGGATTAAATATTAATAGATGGCAAACTTATTTTTAAGTGTTTATTTTATTCAACAATTCCATACTTTACCCACTGATCATCATGACAATGCATGCCTTAATCATCTGCTTAACCCATCCCCCCGCCCACCTTGCTTCTAATTGAGTCTGTTTCTTGTTTTGTTTTGTTTTGTTTTTCTCTCTTTTTCCCCCGTGCTCGTTTGTTTGGTTTCTTAAATCCTACATATGAGTGAAATCATATGGTATCTGTCTTTCTTTGACTTATTTTGTTTAGCTCCACTCATGTCTTGGCAAATGGCAGGATTCATTTTTTTATGGTTGAAAAAAATTCTATTGTGTATGTATACCACATCTTTTTTTTTCAAATTTTTATTTACATTTTAGTTAATATATAGTGTAGTGTAATATTGGTTTCAGTAGAATTTAGTGCTTCATCGCTTACATAATACCATATCTTCTTTATCCATTCATCTGTCCATGGATAAATATAATGCTTCCATAATTTGGCTATTGTAAAGCTGCTATAAACATTGGGGTGCATGTTTCCCTTTGCGTTAGTATTTTTGCATTCTTTGGGTAAATACCCAGTAGCACAATTACTGAATCATAGAGTAGTTCTGTTTTTAACTTTTTGAGGAATCTCTGTACTCTTTTCTCCAAGGGTTGCACCAGTTTGCATTCCCAACAGTGCAAGAGAATTCCTTTTTCTCCATAGTCTCAGGTGGCAAAATTAAAAAAAAAATGTTTAGAAATAAAAATTCAAAGATTTAACAGAGCTAATTAGTATGCTCATCTTTATGGAGTTTTATATATTTGAACTAATATACCAACATGAAAAGTTCTGGGTATTCCAAAAATGGGTGTATATAAAGAGTAGTAATCTCAAACTATAATGGCAGCAAAATTAAAGTAAATTGAATATCATAAATCAGAAAATATATATTGTTTGATAATAATAATACTTGGATTTTTAACTGTTTTTAACTGTAGAAATTTCAATTTAGAAAGATTAGGCTTCTACTTCTAAATCAACTAGATCTTGATATATTGTCAATAAAACTTAAAAATATAAAATATACCCTTGAACATAATTCCTATCTACCCTGTGTATAACATCTCTCTTTTCCTGGACCTTGGAGCTAACACACTTGAGAATTTGGGGGGTTACTCAGTGCAGGTCATAAGATTTCAAATGGTAAAACCTTACCGGGATCTTAACATTTTCATCTCTATTTCACTGAAAATAAATGATTGTATAAAAAGACGTATTTCCATAGTAATGCAAAGGCTTACTAAGCAAATGATTAAATGTGCCTCAATATACCATCTTAATGTTTTAAGGAATTTTTACTTGAAGGTGGTACCAGTTATGCTCAGTGCTTCAGCTCTGATCTAGAAAAAGTACTGTTAGTCACGTTTTCACTCCGACTGGCAAAGCAGCTATTCACCAGGACCCAAAGTTGTACTGACCTTCTGTGGAATCTGGGCAAGGGCTGAGGCAATGAGATTGGCTTTTTCATCTGTGAGGTTTCTGACCATTGATCCCAGAGAAAACACCACAACACCATCTTCACCTGAACTTTGGACAAATTCTTCCATTTCCTACAATGATAAAATTCTCTTTATCACAAACATGTAGGATCATGGGGAGGTGGGGAAGTTCACCTATTCTTCTAAATAGGCAGAGTCAAGAGAAGTGCCAGAGATGTTAGACCAGTTCTATCTTCTGTCACAGAGAACTATCTAGTATCTTTAAAAGGAAATATGTTTCTGGAAAACTGTGGCTTAAATATATAATGAGTGATCACAAATAAAGGCATAGAGCCAAACCATTATACAAAGTGAATAGGCAATAAGAGACAGCTCTTCCCATGGCTCATGGAAATCTTACCCTCAAGGACTAATTTTATGAACCAGCAGAGATGTTTGCAAACTCAAAATTATTCGTTGTAAGGAAGCCCAAAAAAGGGTCCTAACTAGGCTTTTAAAATGTGTATCATGTCAGTTTATAACCAATAAATTATGAATAAATCAATCTAACTACATGTTAGGAATTCAGGATATTTTTCTGATGTTTATTCTTTTCCTGATTAATGGGGCTAAAAATGTTTTTTTTTTTTTTAAAGAATTGAGATATATAGTGATACATTTTAAAAGTAAACTTCTATTTTTTAAATCATGATAACATTTATGAAACAGTGCTTGTCTACCTTCCCACAAGTAGCTGACGTACCTTAATTTGAAACTTCTCTACAAATAAACTTCTCTACAAATAAAATCCTCTGGGTCTCCACTTACAGTTGTGCAAGTTGGGCACTGCAAAGTCTGGTCTGAGGTCTTTTGCATTCTAATCTATGTAAATGTCAACTTCTAGAGACGTGTCATGCATTTCCTGCGCAATTATTTGTGGCTTCCCTGCAATACTTCTCAATATGTTTATTACATTTCTCAATTATATTTATTTATTTATCAATGTGTTTCTCAATTTAGGGCTAATAAAATTACTAGATGAAGGATGATGTCATAAATGAAAGTGGACTGCTCTTTTAGTTTAGATAATGTTAGGAGAATATCTCTGAAGTCCCAGGAACTGGTATTTTGCCATTTTGATTCCTCTCCCTAAGAGAGAGTGATTGAATAAATACACACACACACACACGTACGTATATGAAGACTTACACATCTAGAAGTTAGATTTTTGTTTTGGCCGTCTTTCATTGCTTTTTTTCTGTGTGCAGTGACTGGCATAATTTTTCCATCAGAGGTATAAGCTGTGATTGATGTTCATATTGCCCAAATGTTTGTATTAGTAACTGGGTTTGGTATGAAATAATTACCCCCCTCTTGTAAAACATGTCTGAATTGTTTTTGTGAAATTGTGTAGATGAAAGTGAAGATGGGAGGATGAATATAATAGTGTGGCATGGGGTATTATCCACTGAACCAAAGAATATGCCCTCTTTCTATACCTTTGTTTAGATATTGGTTTATTTTTTGCTGTAATAACACTCAATAGAGCTGACCTGCAGCTATAACTTCACTGGTAAGAAAAGCATATTCAGAATCATAAAATAAAATTTAAACTTAAATATACATCTTACCCTAAATAGAAATAAAAAACTCTCCTGAGAACACTATGTAACTTACAGTCTTCTATAGAGGTTATGTTCACTTATCTACAACCCAAACAAATGAGTGTCTGCCTCCTCAATCCCTTGATCACAGTAGTTAATGATAAAGATAGTTAAATACATTATTTTTTTACCATGTTTATCTATTTTCTTTTACTTCTCAATATGGCTGCGTCCAACATTTTTGGCTGTCCATTTATTTGTTGGTGACTTTGGAATGTGGTACCATTTTCATTTCAGAATAACCAGACATCATGATGTTAAAGAAAAAATTCAGTATTTGGGTCTCTTAGTCCTATGACTTCTTTATTTTTATGACTCCTAATCTGTTTCTAATGCTCTTTTTTAAAACCTATACTTTGGGGGCACCTGGGTGGCTCAGTGGTTTAAGGCCTCTGCCTTCGGCTCGGGTCATGATCCCAGAGTCCTGGGATCGAGCCCCACATTGGGCTCTCTGCTCAGCGGGGAGCCTGCTTCCCCCTCTCTCTGTCTCTGCCTGCCTCTCTGCCTACTTGTGATCACTCTGTCTAATGAATAAATAAAATATTAAAAAAAAAAACCCTAGACTTTGTATTACCCAAATGATTACTAGAAATATTCACCTGAAAATTTCTTTGGGTCCTTAAAGTGAATAGGCCCAAAACTGAATTCATCATTTTCATCTCAAAAAAGTTTTTCCATGAATTAATTTTTATCTGTAACAATCACTATTATCCAAGAAGTGCTACCTGATTTCATGTCTTCTGTCAACACTTACTTCTTACTGATGAAACTCTGGAATCTACGTGAGAGTTCTCATGAAAGCATCTTTATCACTTAAGCAATCATAGTAACTGTCCCAATTCATAACTCCATCATGCTTGTTGGAAAAATTATAGGAATCTCCTAAGTAATTTCCAAGACCTTAGCTTCTTCTTGCTTCAGTCCAGTACCCAAACTGTAGACACACCGATATTTTAACTTGCCACTTGAATCACTTCTTCCTTTAGCCAAAATATCAAAGTGAAGCCCATAAAGGGTAATATGAGTCCTAAGAGACCCCTATGATTTGTAAAGTAGAGTTGGAGTAATAAATAGCATTTCTCTGTTACTGAGGCAGTATACTTTAAAGAAAAATCAACATTATATCATAAGGTATGAAGTAAATCCTCCACTTAATAGACCTACCTTAGGTAATGGTTTGGCAGGTTTACAATGCAACCCTCCTACAAACTCAAAATTAGGTAAGTATGGACGAGGAAATTCAAAATCCCAGTACGTCCTGATTAGCCAAATTTCTGCTTTTCCCATAATCTCACATAATGTAGTGGGTCTTCCTGGAGAAAATGAAAAAAATTGTGTGAAGGTTATTAGTATATATGCTTTTAGGATACAATTTACACTAGTTTACTGACAAGCTATTAAGAAAAAAATAAATCTAAGTCTTCTAGATTATCACATCTAGCTATTAAAAGGAAGGGAAAATTAAAATGTTAAGGATGGAAAAAGAAAGAGAATGAAGAAAGGAAGAGAGGGAGGGAGGGAGGAAGGAAGGAAGAGAGAGGGAAGAATAGAGGGGAGAGAGGGAGGGAGGGAAGAAAAAGGAAGTAAGAGAAAAAGGATGAGAGGTGACAAAGAGGAAGGTTGAGAGGATTTTTGGGTAGGGAAAGTAATGTGCAAGTATAGTTTGACAGGAACAAATTCAATAAAATTTTAACCAGAACTCCATTTACTGATGAACTTAATACTCATTGTTTCTCTCCAATTAAATGGCAGATAATAGATTAGCCCCACTATATCAACATCAAATTCCCTTTCAATGGTTTCTAACTCCCAATTAGGAATATATCTACACCTTCTGGCTTGTTATAGTCTCTGGTTCAATCATAATGTTAAAGAACCCAACCAGCATTTGTTTGCTTCATCTTCCTGAATCAAATCCCATCACTTTCCACCACAATTGATTTGCCACTAGTTTCTTAGTTGAAATTCCCTGAATAATTCATACCCAATACAACCCACTTTGGAATGTGAAATATACATATACATATCATCAATATCATAGTTATTTCAGTGTTACCTTTAAATGGTGTTTTTTGAAAGGGAGATTCCAAGTATTAATTTTAGAAGATCTTCAGAGGGGAAGAATGAATATTTACAAGTGACCAAGTCAACCATATTTAGACACAGAAAACATGTTTTGCATCTAAATAAATAAAAACTCATATGAGAATTCTCTTTTCTTAAGATTACAAGCAAAATTGGTGATTATATACAACACAAACTGGATAGCCTCTTTTTAGAGTCATTGCTTTGTAGTGTTTGAATTTACATCTGAGGTTATAAATTCAAATGCCTTAATTTGATAATGAAGAAGAATTTCTCAAAGACACTCAAGTTGAAATTGCCAGATACTGGATAAAAACACCACTTCACAGCTTTTACATTAATATATTTAAGTACTTTAGAGGTTTGTTCCATGTGTGTGATGTCCTTTCTTGATTACCAACTCCTTAGATGAAATTATTGTGTATAGCTTATAGACCACATTTTGAGACATACTTAAAGTATTTACTAAAATTCTATATTTGAAGCAGTGATGCATGGTTACAAATATAAGGTCAATGAAAAGTAAAGAGAATAAAATTGAACAAAAGTATGCAAATGTTGTCAAATAATTTCATAAGATAATTTAAATGTTATATTGAGGGATTATAAAACAAAATATAGGATTAAAATTTACCAACAAGCTTTCCCTATAATTAAATGATTCACACAAGCTATATTATGAACACAGTGGAGAATTATATAAATGAGCTATTAAATTTGAGTTACCATGTAAATATTATTAATGTTTTAATATAGTGTTGTAAACCTACATGATGAGTCTACTAAGGTGGTTTTTAATTTCAAAGAGTTCTTAGAGGTAGCCTGAATTTATAGCAAAATGCCTTACAGTAAGCCAGATAGGTAGGAGTGAATTTCAGTGGAGGACATTTACCAGTTTCTCAGAGATAAGTCATGTTAGCTGGGTAAATATCTAGAGAAAACCTTTCAAGGCTAAATTTATTAATTTCTTTTTGAAGACGTGTGAGGAAACACATGCATAATTTCTGGATCACTGTTTAAAAATTAATGCTTTACTTTTTCAGAGCAGTTTTTGGATCAAAGTAAAATTAAAGGAAAGGTGGAGATATTTCATATCCCCTTGCCTTCACACATGCATAGACTTTCCATTATTAAAATCCCCAAACATAGTGATACATTTGTTATAATTAATGAACTTACATTGGCACATTGTATCATCTGAAGTCCATAGTTTACATTATAGTTAACTCCTGGTGTTGTTAATTTTATGAGTTTGTACAAATGTATAATGTATAATGATATTTTCATTACCCTAGAAGTCCTCTCGGTTCTGCCTATTCATTTTTCTTCCAACCCTACTCCTGAAAAACATTGATTTTTTTGTTGTCTTCATAGTTTTACCTTTTCCAGAATGTCATATAGTTGGATTTATATAGTAGTAGTCTTTTCAGATGGCATTCTTTCACTTAGTAATATGCATTTAAGTTTTTTCAATGTCTTTTTATGGTGTGATAGCTCATTTAATTTTAGCATTGAGTGATGTTTCATTGTCTAGGTCTACCAGTTTATCCCTTCGCCTACCAAAAGACATCTTTATTGCTTCCAAGTTTGGGAAAATATGAGTAAAACTGCTATAAATATCTATGGGCTCATTTTTCTGTGAACATAAGTTTTCAGCTCATTTGGGTAAATACCAATGACTATGATAGTATGGTAAGAGTATGCTTAGTTTTGTAAGAAACCGTCAAAATGTCTTACAAGGTGGCTGTGCCATTTTGCATTCTCATTAACAATAAATGAGTTCTTTTTCCACAACTTGCTAGCATTTAGTATTTGTCACCATTCTGCATTTTGGCCATTCTAACAGATGTGTAGTGTTACTCATTATTTTAATTTACATTTCCCTCATGACACATGTTATAGAGCATCTTTTTGTATGCTTGCTTGCCAACTATATATCTTCCTTGATGAGATGTCTGGCTTTACCCCATTTTTAATGGTGATATATGTTTTCTTACAGAGTTTTAAGATACACACACACACACACACACACACACACACACATGTCAGAGGGAAAGAGAGATAGAGAGAGAGAAAGAGAATCTTAAGCAGGTTCTATGCCCAGTGTGGAGCCTGACATGGGACTCAGTCTTACAACCCTGAGATTATGACTTGAGCTGAAATCAAGAGTTGGTTGGTTAACTGACTGAGCCACTCAGGCACCCTTCAAAATATTTTAGAGAACAGTCTTTTATCAGATGCACCTTTTGCAAATATGTTCTGTCAATCAGTGTCTTATCTTTAAATTTTCTTAACATTGTCTTTTATACAATGGAAGTTTTTAATTTTAGTGAAGTCCAGCATATTCATTATTTCTATTTTGTGCCTTTGATGTTGTGTATAAAAAGTCATTATTGTACCCAAGATCATCTAGAATTTTCCCTGGGTTATCTTCTAGTTTAATAGTTTTGCATTTTACCTTTAGATCTATGATTAATTTTTAGTTAAATTTTGTGAAAGGTGCAAAGTGTGTACCTACATTCTTTTTTTGCATGTGAATTTCCAGTTGTTCCAACATCATTTCTTGAAAAGAACATCCATTGTACTACTTTTGTTTCCTTGTTGATAATCAACTGACTACTTTGTTTAGGTCTATTTTTGACCTCTGTATTATTTCCTTTTCTTATCTTATTCCCTTAGCTAGAACTTTCAGTATTATGTTGACAAGGTGTAAAGAAAGATGACATCTTGCCTTTATTTAATCTTGGAAGAAAAACTTTCCGTGCCCCATTATTAAAGATGATTTTAGCTGTAGGTTTTTTGTTTTCTTCTTTTGTGTATTTCTAGCTATAGGCTCTTGTTTTGTTTTGCTTTGTTTTTCTAGCTGTGGATATTATTTATCAAGTGGAAGAAGGTCCTTTCTATGCCTAATATAGAGAAAGTTTTAAACATGAATGGTTTTTGGATTTTGTCAAATAATGACAAATTTATTCATCAGTAACATTCTGAAACATTAGTTAAAGCTCGGGACAGTTATGGCCTCTCAGTTCTGTGTTTAGGATTTAGTGCTGGCATAGGCAAACGGAGGTTTTCTTGCAGTTTTAGGTTGGTTAATAGATCATCAGCTTCCTTCCACTGGCATCAGGGTATTTACATAAAAAGAACCCATCTGAGGGGGAATCTAAGCAGTAAAATCAAGTAAAAATCAAGATTACTGAATGTTGGACCAGTCTTGCATACCCAGGATAAATCCTACTTGATGGTGGTATATAATTTTTATACACATCGTTGGATTCAATTTGTTAACATTTTGTTAAGGATTTTTGGATTTATGTTTATGAGAAATATTGGTCTATACTTTTCTTTTATTGTAATGTATTCATCTGGTTTTAATATTTGGGTAATGTTGGCCCCATAGAATGAGTTAAGAAGTATTCTTTCTGTTTCTATCTTCTAAAAATGATAGCAGAAAATTAGTGCAATTTCATTATTAAATATTTGGTAGAGTTCACCAACAAACATATCTGGACCCAGTGCTTTCTGTTTTGAAAGGGTAATTATTAATTCAGTTTAATAGATAAAGCCTTTATAGATTGTCTACTTCTTGTATGAGATTTGGCAGATTATGTCTTTTAAGGAATTGCATTTTTCAAGGAATTTATATTTGCATATATATTTGTAATACATATTCAAATGTTAGTTACAGTTCAGTAAGATAAACAGACCTAAAGAAAATGGAATTGCTATTCACCTCAGAAAAGGTCTGAAGATAAAGGCTAAATGATTCATCAGTTTTACAGAACATTATGGCAAGGATTAAGTGAAAAAATGTAGGACAACATGTTTTGTAATACCAGAGTTGGAACAACCCAAGTAGCTCTAATGACTAGAATAATTCAATGATTTGTTACATCCATTAAAATGAATACTATTATGTGAGTGTAAAGAACAATGTAAATTTCAAAGTATTTTGTAGAAAGATGTAAAATATAGATTTGGTGAAAAGAAAGGCAAAAATGAATACTTAGGGGGAAGACACAAGATGGCAGAGGAGTAGCAGACTGAAATGACATCAGGTCGCAGGAGTTCAGCTAGATAGTTATCAAACCATTACAAACACCTATAAACTTAACAGGATATCAAAGGAAGAGCAGCAATTCTAGGAACAGAAAAGTGACCTCTTTCTGAAAGGTAGGACCTGTGGAGAAGTGAATCCCAAGCAACGGGAAGATAGACCGTGGGGGGAGGGGCCGGCTCCCAGCAAGTGGTGGAGAAGTGGAGCACAAAATCAGAACTTGTAGAAATCTGCTTCACTGAAGGACATCACTCCAGAGGCTAAGCAGGGCTGGAGCCCTCACATGGACAGTGTCGTCTCAGGTTCTGCAGGGTCACAGAAAGATCAGGGGTGTCTGAGTGTGACAGAGCTTCCAGGTATCAGAGCAGGGAAGCCAACTACAGAGATAGAGCCAAGGAGTGAGCTCTCAGCTCAGGGTTATCTTAAACTGTGATCTGCCGCATAGTCGGACCACTGCTCTTTGAGCAGGGACTCCTCCTCCTCAAGTGGCAGATCTGGGGAGACTCACCTTCCTCCTCTGGAGGAGCAGCATAGCAGAAATCTGCTGGGTTTGGAGACTCCAGATGGGGTTGTGCACCAGAGATAGAAACATTCAGTCACAGGCCAGGTGAGCACGGAGCGCAGCCAGAGACCAGGGAGACAGGAGTGAATGACTACTTTCTCAGAGGTCACACTGAGGATTGGGACCCTGAGCTCTTGGTTCCTCTGGGCCAGAGATTGGGAGGCCACCATTTTAATTCCTGTCTTCCAGGGCTCCACAGAAAATGTCCAGGGAACAAAAGCTCCCGAGAGGGAATCCAAGCAGATTTCTTAGCCTGGACCCTGGTAAGGGTGATGCAATTCCACCTCAGGCAAGGACGCTTGAGAATCACTGCAATAGGCCCCTCCCCCAGAAGATCAGCAAGAACATCCAGCCAAGACCAAGCTCACTGATCAAGGAGAACAGCAGAACTCCAGAGCTAGGGGAAAGCATTTCATGGAATTCATGGCTTTGTCCCCAAGAGCCTTTAGTCTTGCAAAGTTAAGTTGAATTTTTTCCACTTTGTTTTTGTTTTTCTTATTCTAACTTTTTTTAAACTTTTTCTCTTTCCTCCTTTAATGTTTTTAACTAGTTCATCTTAACAATACCTTTCTAAAAAAAAAACCTTTTAAAACCTTCATTATTATAGTCATATTTTATCCTTCATTGTATTTAACCTTATTTTTTTGTATACATATAGGGTTTTTTTTCTAAAAAATTTTGGAATACAATTTATTCTAATAGATCAAAATATACCCTAAATCTAGCACAGGGCTTTGTTCTAGTCTCCAGCCTAAGTACATTCTGCTTTTTATTTTTTTTTTTTCATTTCTTTTTCCAAGCAACTTAACATATCAATTAGGGTTTTTTTTTTTTTTAGAAAATTTTTTTTGTTTTCATCTTTATAGTCATATTCCATCCCTTCATCATGTTTATCCTTATTTTTGCATATACATAAGTTTTTCTTATGTCAGAAGAGACCAGAATACACCCAAAATCAAGTGGGTGGCTCTGTTTGTTTCACCAGTCTAATATATATATACATGTATATATATATATACATGTATATATATTTCAATTTAAAAAAAATTTTTTTTACCTCCTTTATTCTCCCCCCACTTAGGGTCTCTTCTGATTTGGTTAGAATACATTTTTCTGGGGTCTTTGCCACCCTTTTAGTATTTTATTCTCTCCTTCATATATTCTTATCTGGATAAAATGACAAGGTGGAAAAACTCATCACACACACAAAAAAAGAACAAGAGGCAGTACCAACAGCTAGGGACCTAATCAATATAGACATTGGTAATATGAGAGATCTAGAATTTAGAATGATGATTCTCAAGGTGCTAGCTGGGCTCAAAAATGGCATGAAATATATTAGTGAAACCCTGTCTGGGGAAATAAAATCCCTTGCTTGAGAAATAAAAGACCTAAAATCTAACCAAGTTGAAATAAAAAAGCTATTAATGAGGTGCAATAAAAAATGGAGGCTCTTACTGCTAGGATAAATGAAGCTGAAGAGAGAATTAGTGATATAGAAGACAAATGACAGAGAATAAAGAAGTTGAGCAAAAGAGAGACAAACAAGTACTGGACAATGAGGGGAGAATCTGAGAGATAAGTGATACCATAAGATGAAACAATATTAGAATAATTGGGATTCCAGAAGAAGAAGAAAGAGAGAGAGGGGCAGAAGTTATATTGAGGCAAATTATAGTAGAGAATTTCCCTAATATGGCCAAGGGAATAAGCATCAAAAACCAGGAGACACAGAGAATCCCCCCTCAAAATCAACAAAATAGGTCCACACTCCATCATTTAATAGTAAAATTTACAAGTCTTAGCGACAAAGAGAAAATCCTGAAAGCAGCTTAGGACAAGAAGTATGTAACTTACAATGGTAGAACTATTAGATTGGCAGCAGACTTATCCACAGAGACCTGGCAGGCCAGAAAGAACTGGCATGATATATTCAGAGCACAAAATGAGAAAAACATGCAGCCAAGAATACTATATCCAACTAGGCTATCATTGTAAATAGAAGGAGAATAAAAACTTCCAGGACAAATAAATTTAAAAAAAAAATTGTAAACACCAAACCAGTCCTACAGGAAATATTGAAAGGGGTCCTTAAGCAAAGAGAGAGCCTAAAAGTAGTAGGCCAGAAAGGAACAGAGAAAATATACAGTAATAGTCACCTTATGGGCAATACAATGGCACTAAATTCATGTCTTTCAATAGTTACCCTGAATGTGAATGGGCTAAATGCCCAAGACACAGGGTATCAGAATGGATAAAAAAGTAAGACCCATCGATATGCTGTGTACAAGAAACTCATTTTAAACTCAAAGACTCCTCCATATTTAAAGTGAGAGGGGTGGAAAACCATTTACTATGCTAACAGACATCAAAAGAAAGCTGGGATGGCAATTCTTACATCAGATAAATTAGATTTTAAGCCAAAGACTATATTAAGAGATGAGGAAGGACACTATATCATGCTCAAAATGTCTGCCCAACAAGAAGATCTAACAATTTTAAATATCTATGCCCCTAACATGGGAGCAGCCAGCTATATAAACCAATTAATAACAAAATCAAGGAAACACATCAACAATAATAGAATAATAGTAGGGGACTTTAGCACTGTCCTCACTGATATGGACAGATCATCCAAGCAAAAGATCAACAAGGAAATAAAGGCCTTAAATGACACACTAGACCAGATGGATATCACAGATATGTTCAGAACATTCAATCCCAAAGCAAGAGAATACACATTCTTTCTTGGTGCACATGGAACATTCTCCAGAACAGATCACATCTTGAGTCACAAATCAGGTCTCAACCAGTACTAACAGACTGGAATCATTCCCTGCATGTTTTCAGACCATGATGCTCAGAAACTAGAACTCAGGTCTCAACCAGTACTAACAGACTGGAATCATTCCCTGAATGTTTTCAGACCATGATGCTCAGAAACTAGAACTCAGGTCTCAACCAGTACTAACAGACTGGAATCATTCCCTGCATGTTTTCAGACCATGATGCTCAGAAACTAGAACTCAATCACAAGGGGAAAGCTGGAAAAAGCCCAAATACATGGAGGCTAAAGAGGATCCTACTAAAGAATGAATGGGTCAACCAGGAAGTTAAAGAAGAACTGAAAAAAATTCATGGAAACAAATGAAAATGAAAACAAAACTGTTCAAAATCTTTGGGACACAGCAAAGGCGTCCCTCAGAGGAAAGTATATAGTGGTACAAGCCTTTCTCAAGAAAGAAGGAAGGTCTCAAGTACACAACTTAACCCTACACCTAAAGGAGCAAGAGAAAGAAAGCAAAGAAAGCCTAAACCCAGCTGGAGAAAAGAAATAGTAAAGATCAGAGCAGAAATCAATGAAACAGAAACCAATTAACAGTAAAACAAATCAATGAAACTAGGAGCTGGTTCTTTGAAAGGATTGCTAAGATTGATAAACCCCTGGCCAGACTTATCCAAAAGAAAAGAGAAAGGACCCAAATAAATAAAATGATGAATGAAAGAGGAGAGATCACAATCAACACCAAAGAAATACAAGCAATTATAAGAGCATATTATGAGCAACTAATTATACACCAGCAAATTTGACAGTCTGGAAGAAATGGATGCATTCCTAGAGACATATAAACTACTGAAACTGAACCAATAAGAAATAGAAAACCTAAACAGACCCATAACTTGTAAGGAGATTGAAGCAGTCATCAAAAATCTCCCAGCAAACAAGAGCCCAAGGCCAGACAGCTTCCCAGGGGAATTCTACTAAACATTTAAAGAAGAATCAATACCTATTCTCCCAAAACTCTCCCAAAAAATAGAAATGGAAATAAAACTTCCAAACTCATTCTATTTGGCCAGCATTACCTTGATCCCAAAGCCAGACAAAGACCCCATCAAAAAGGAGAATTACAGAACAATATCCTTGAAGAACACAGATGTGAAAATTCTCACCAAAATACTAGCCAATAGGATCCAAGAGTGCATTAAAAGGATTATTCACCATGACAAGTGGAATTATTCCTGGGCTGCAAGCTTAGTTCAACATCTGCAAATCATTCAATATGATACAATACATTAATAAAAAAAAGAACAAGAACCATACGATCCTCTCAATAGATGCTGAAAAAGCATGTGACAAAGTGGGGCATCTTTTCTTGATCAAAACTCTTCAAAGGGTAAGAATACAGGGTACATACTTCAATATCATCAAAGCCATCTATGAAAAATGCACAGCAAATATCATTCTCAATGGGGAAAAACTAGAGCTTTTCCACTAAAGTCAGGAACACAGAAGAGAGGTCCACTATCGCCACTGCTATTCAACATAGTACTATAAGTCCTAGCATCAGCACTCAGACAAGAAAAGAAATTAAAGACAGCCAAACCAGCAAAGAAGAAGTCAAACTCTCCCTCTTTGCAGATGATAAGATACTTTATGTGGAAAACCCAAAAGACTCTACTCCAGAACTAGTAGAACTTATACAGGAATTCAGTCAAGTGTCAGGATATAAAATCAATGCACAGAAATCAGTTGCATTTTTATACACCAAGAACAAGAGAGAAGAAAGAGAAATTAAGGAGTCGATCCCATTTACAATCACATCCAAAACCATAAGATACCTAAGAATAAGCCTAAGCAAAGAGGTAAAGAATCTGTCCTCAGAAAATGATTAAGAACTCATGAAGGAAATTGAGGGAGACACAAAGAAATGGAAAAACGTCCCACACTCATGAATTGTAAGAAGAAATATTGTGGAAATGTCTGTGCTACCTAAAGCAATCTACACATTTAATGCAATCCCTATCAAAATATCATCATTTTTTTCAAAGAACTGGAACAAATAAACCTAAAATTTACATGGAATCATAAAAGACCCCAAATAGCCAGAGGAATGTTGAAAAAGAAAGCCAAAATTGGTGGCAAAGGAATTCCAGACTTCAAGCTCTATTACAAAGCTGTCATCATCAAGACAGTATCATGCTGGCACAAAAACAGACCAACTGAACAGAATAAAGAGCCCAGAAATAAACCTTCACCTCTATACTCAACTAATCTTTGACAAAGCAGGAAGGAATGCCCAATGGAAAAAAGACAGTCTCTTCAACAAATGGTGTTGGGAAAATTGGACAGCCACATGCAGAAGAATTAAAATAGACCATTTCCTTACACCACACACAAAAATAGACTGAAAATGGATGAAAGACCTCAATGTGAGAAAGGAATCCATCAAAATCCTTGAGGAGAATACTGGCAACAACCTCTTCGACCTCAGCCACAGCAACTTTTTCCTAGAAACATTGCCAAAGGCAAGGAAAGCAAGGGCAAAAATGAACTATTGGGACTTCATCAAGATCAAAACTTTTCACAGCACAGGAAGCTGTCAACAAACCAAAAGACAAGTGACAGAATGGGAGAAGATATTTGCAAGTGACATATCAGATAAAGGGTTAGTATCCAAAAATCTATAAAGAACTTATCAAACTCAGCACCCAAAGAACAAATAATCCAAACAAGAAATGGGCAGAAGACATGAACAGACATTTCTGCAAAGAAGACATCTAGATGACCAACAGACATATGAAAAAGTGCTCCACATCCCTTGGCATCAGGGAAATACAAATCAAAACCACAATGAGATACCCCCTCACACCAGTCGGAATGGCTAAAATAAACAAGTCAGGAAATGACAGATGTTGGAGAGGATGCAGTGAAAGGGGAACCCTCTTACACTGTTGGTGGGAATGCAAACTGGTGCAGCCACTCTGGAAAACAGTATGGAGGTTCCTCAAAAAGTTGAAAATAGAGCTACCCTATGACCCAGCAATTGCACTACTGGGTATTTACCCTACAGATGCAAATGTAGTGATCCAAAGGGGGACATGCACCTGAATTTTTTTTAGCAACAATGTCCACAATAGCCAAACTATGGAAAGAACCTAGATGTCCATCAACAGATGAATGGATAAAGAAGAAGTGGTATATATATACAATGGAATACTATGCAGCCATCAAAAGAAATGAAATCTTGCCACTTGCAACAACGTGGATAGAACTAGAGGATATTATGCTGAGCACAATAAGTCAATCAGAGAAAGACAGCTTTTATATGATCTCCCTGATATGAGGAATTAGAGAGACAGAGTGGGGGGGTTAGGGGGGTAAGGAAGGATAAAATGAAACAAGATGGGATCCGGAGGGAGACAAACCATAAGAGATTCCTAAACTCACAAAACAAACTGAGGTTGCTGAGGCAAGGGGGAGAATGGAGAGGGTGGTTGGGTTATGGACATTGGGGAGAGTGTGTGAAGTCCTGTGAAGTGTGTAAGCCTGACTATTCACAGATCTGTACCCCTGGAACAAATAATACATTATATGTTAATAAAAATAATTAATAGAAATAAATATTTAGTAATTCCTCCTATTGACAAAGAAAAAAGTTGTATATAAATACTTCTGTTTAGTGATGCATAGATAATATCTTGATGTAAATACAAGAATTGTTAATATTACTTATGTAGGAGAAATATGAAGCCCATTATCATTTACATTTTTTAGCCATTTGTATTAGTTATTTTTACATTTTTTAGCCATTTGTATTAGTTATTTTTATTATGAAATTGAGAATGAAGTTACACTCATGATGATTCAGAATTCCCTGATAAAGAACAGGTGGGAATGCAGGATTGAAAATCAAGAAAAGTACATACAGCAAACAAAAAGCAAACCTGTTAATGATGATAGAATTAAAAAATTGCCATTGATCCTAAGGACTACATTTATTTCATAATATTTATAAATACAGAATGTTATAACTTTCCCCTATTTGTGCATACCATGACAAATGGACTGAAAATTTATTGATTAGAACTGGGAAACATCTCAAATTACCAGGATCTATTTATCTTTCTATGGCTTGCATTTATTTCTGAGAATAGAATTGAGGCCAAAACCCTGACTTCTCTACTTTAAATCCATACAGCACTACACACTGCCTACACTCAGGGAGTGCTTCCTGGTTCTTAAATTATTTATGGTAAAGTCAGAATAGTATAAATTTAAATCATGTATAAATCTAAGGATTTTTAAAGTGGATTCCTTTGAATATTACCTTGTGAAACATAGCATCTATTGGAAAGTCAGTATTTTGGACTGACTTGTGTTCCTCTAACATTCATATGTTGAAATCTGATTATATTTTAAGATAGGACCTTTAATGTCAGAATAAACTCTTAAATTCAAATGAGGTCCTAAGAGTAGGCCCTAATCCAATATCACTGGTCTCCCATAAGAAGAGGAAGAGACAGTGGGTTTATGCATGCACAGAGGGAAGACCATGAAAAGATATAGCAAAAAAAAAAAAAAGAGAGAGAGAGAGAGAAAGAAAGGTAGACCACATACAGGATGGGCCTCCAGAAAAACCATCTCTGGCAACACCTTCCTTGGCATCTCTGGCAACACCTTCCTTGGTCTTAGATTTCTAACATCCAGAACTATGAGAAAACAAATTTCTGTTGTTCATGACACTTAGGCTTTGGTATTTAGTTGTGACAGACAGCAAACTAATAATATCAGGGAGTTAAATTAGTCAATATTTCTTTTTTTAAAAAAGATTTTATTTATTTATTTGACAGACAGAGATTTATTTGACAGACAGAGAGGCAGGCAGAGAAAGAGAGGAGGAAGCAGGCTCCCTGAAAAGCGGAGAGTCCGATGTGGGGCTCTCGATCCCAGGACTCTGGGATCATGACCTGAGCCAAAGGCAGAGGTTTTAACTCACTGAGCCACCCAGGCATCCCAATTAGTCAATATTTCTAATACCCCACTTTTGCTTGTCTGTTCATGTTTCTTCATGATTCTCAAAAACAGTTGGAGTAGAAGCCAACCTCAGTTGATGGAATCAAATGAGAGTTATATGTAAAAAACGTGCAAAGCAAAACCATTCCTTATTAGAAAAAGCAACCAATTAAAAATAGAATATGTATAATTAGTGGAGTAAAAAAATGCTGTCTTTAAACTTAAGCTTTTTTAGTTTTCTATTTTATTTTTCAGGTTTCCGTGTAGTACTCCCTTAGGAGGTATAAAACATCTAGAAAACTTTTCAGTATGACCAGCTATGATGAAACAGTTCACATAAGACTTAGTGAAGTTTCATCCCACATTTATGAAAGAGATAAGAATGGCAGGGACTCTGGTCCAACAGAAGAATAATATACATTTTGTATATAATAATCTGTGAATCTCAAGATTCTTGGGTCAAAATTCCAAGTAAACCATATACCAAAGTTAATCTCATCACTAATGTAGTTCAGGTTTCAGCTTATTACTGGAATCAGGCTAGGAGATTATCTTACTCTTACAACAAACATTACAATTTTTTGATTAATAAAAAGTCAAATCTCCTCTGCTATGAAAACTCAGTATACAAGATTTATTTGTGATATCCTATATCTCATTAAAAAAATCTTCCTTTAGACTGGCATTTATTAATGTTTTATACTTTGTTTTGCTTTAAGTCTTATTATGTATTGAGGTATCATACAAAATGGTTAGATGACTGTATAAAAAGGGTGAACATGACAATATCTTTCTTGCCCCTCCCTCCCAATTAGTTACTGATAATAACAGTTCATTGCCATCACCTATAAAGTTTTATGTGGGCCTGAAATTTTTTAAGACTTTACATTTTCCTAGACTTTTCTTAAACCACCTAAGTTTCTTTACAAAACTACTTTACAATAAAAAGCTCTTACCTAATGCTTCACTGTAAAACTGGTTCCAAAACTGAATGTCTGTTTGGCTGATCCAGAAGTTAATGAAGATGGAAAACATTACATTTTTTACCCTTTGCAGAAAGGTCATTCTGTCTGTTAGTCCCGCCAAGGTAACAGGCACATAGGAAAGTGGAGCTGGAAGTTTCCCACAGTATTTCTCCACAGTGTCAGCTATAGAAAACCTTAGTGTGTACACAAAAGGGACTGTCAGTAACTCAGCAATCAGCTCTCCACAGGGTAACACAGGATCTATGACCATTACGTCGTAGTTGGTTTCCTGGAGTTTCTTCATGAGTGACTTGTTGTAGACTATACTCTCACACTGGAGTTTTAACGTTCCAGTTAACTTAACAATGAATTCATGCAGTTTTATGGCTGACTGCCACTTTGACAATGTTGGCATAACATTAGCAGCCATGTCTAAAAAATCATCGAGTGTTTCTTCAGCCTCCTCTTTGTTATATGGTATAGGGAGCACCTCAAATTTCAGTGTGGAAGACTTGCTGTAGTCAATGATGAAACTCTCTGGAGAAACCAACACAGTCACCTTGTGGCCCCTTTCCGTGAGCTTCTCCAGAATAACCCTCACATTGAGCCAATGGCTCATGTCACACGGCCACACCAGGACCTTCCCACAAAATCCACAGCCTGCACAGCAGAGCCACAGCAGTACAATTGCTGAAATCCATTTCTTAGACACCATGACAGCAGTTCCCTCCCACACCGCTCTACAGAGCTTAAATGTTTGCTGGGCGTGGAAGGAAGAGGCAATTTAGATACAGATCAAGTTAAAAATTAATTTCTAGAGTCAGGAAATGACTGCGTAGAGAACTTGGTCAATGTTGTTGACAGGGCACAGTACTATAGAATATTTGTTCAGGAGGAGATATGAAATATTTAAATATTTTGGAGGAAATGACTGCAGCATTTAAGAGTTAGTTTTAAATATATTAAAATAAAATGATCTATTTTAATTGACAATTTTTAAATATAATAGAAGAACCCATTTAATTAAGTCTAGTAGATATTATGGTATATCTTGTGGAACATGAGGACTGATAATTTGGGGAAACAAAAATGTAGGTCTTGACATAAAGTTGGTCACATGCTAGTATATAGATAAGATGCATGCATCACATAATAACAGGAAGAATATGCTAAATATGTTTAGGTGCAGCATTTCAGGGCCCCAGAAGATGCTGTCACTCCAACATGAAAAGAAAGAGAAAAATCACACAAAGCTTCAGGATGTAGGGTGCATTTCACCTGAGACCAGAAACAAAGGTGACAGAGGGAGGGCTTTGAAAGCGAATGGAAGAAAAGGAGAAAAGGAATGCTGATATGGAAATAATGGCCATTTATATATAGTTATCAGTTCAGTATGTTTAGAGTGAAGGCTAACACAGAACAATACAGACAGGGAATATACTAGTTAAAACAGAACAGTTTGGAAAGTCTTGAATGCTATACTTTGGGTTCAATTTTAATTTCCATAAAGAGGTATAATAAGATTTACAAATCAGGTTTGAAAAATGATCATATGTGTCCTATAATGAAACTATTCTAGCTTCTAAATAAGATTTGAGTGGTAGAGAAAAAACAATGTGTAAGGGGCTTAAAGTAAATATTAAGAAAGCAAGGTCTGATGAGAGTATCAGGAAGACTATAATGTTAGTTTGTGAATGGAAAGCATAGAATGATGGCCTTATGATTGATGAGAAGTGAGAGATGACTGGTAATTAAACAATGAAGAAGTGCTCAGTTTATAGTTTGAGCAACCTGAGTATGATAATGACTATGCAAAACCATGGTGTCCTAAAAGAATAGTAGCTATGGAATGACTTTTGACCTGCAGTGTATGAGTTAATAATTGGACATGTCTGTGGAAATATCGATTTCTTTCTGTGAACGCTAAAATCTCAAGGGAAGGATAAAATTTAGAAATTCAGATTTGGGGTGAAGTCATCCATCTACATTTAACCCAGTTTCAATTCCTCTACAAATCCTTTAATACTTCATTACTTTCAAAAAGCAATTTTTATGAAATGATATCACTGATATGTGGAATTTAAGAAACAAGGCAGAGAGGATCGTAGGGGAAGAGAGGAAAAAAATGAAACAAGATGAAACCAGAGAGGGAGACAACCCATAAGAGACTCTTAATCTCAGAAAACAAACTGAGAGTTATTGGAGGGGAGGAGGACGGGGAGAAGAGGTGGGTGGGTGATGGACTCTGAGGCCGATATATGTTGTGGTGAGCACTATGTGTTGTGTGAGACTGATGAATCACAGACCTGTACCGCTGAAACAAATAATACATTAAATGTTAATTAAAAACAAACAAAAAGGGATGCCTGGGTGGCTCAGGTGGTTAAGCAGCTGCCTTCGGCTCAGGTCATGATCCCAGCGTACTGGGATCGAGTCCCACATCGGGCTTCTTGCTCAGCAGGGAGCCTGCTTTTCCCTCTGCCTCTGCCTGCCGCTCTGTCTGCCTGTGCTCACTCTCTCTCTCTGACAAATAAATAATTAAAAACAAAAACAAAAACAAACAAACCAAAAACAATTATTAACACACAGTTTATGCCAGATTCTGTACTGCGCACAGGGCATAAACAAGAAAGATCACTTCCAGTTCAAAATGACTTCACAGATTACTGTAGAAAACGTCATTAAACCAGTACATATTCTACAAACATGAGGGGGATGGATCTTAGATGGTCAGGATGAATCAAGGAGGGCAAGCACAGGAAGGACGTTGCTTGGTGGAGGAAGAAAATGATGACTTGATGCTTTATCTAAGTCTTTAAGAGTGGTATTTAGCAAGTTGAAAAATATCACTTGGAAGTAAAAGAGAACACTAATGTATCTGTGTTCTAAGAAGTATATCAATGAGTCATGTCAATGTTATGTTCAATTACATAATTATATCAAAATACTTGACAGGGACATATTGAAATTTTAAATTCCTTGAAAGTTTTTCTGTGTGCTAAAGAGAAGATCCAAAGTAGAATTCTTTAGAAGATGCAAAGATAAATCCAGGGTCAAATCTCCAATCAGCCCTGAACAATTAGAATTTGTTTATAAGGAAACAAGTCTTCATGACTGCGAACCAACAAAACCAACAGAAATCACAGATATTAACACAGTGATTTGAAATACTACTATTATTTGAAATAAAATATAAAATTATTTTTTTCAATATGTTTGAGTATGAAAGCAAAACCTGAAAACATAAGCAAGGAACAAGAGTTTAAAAAAAATAATTGTAAAAATTTGCTAAAGAGCCAAAGAGAATTTCTAGAAATTACAAATTCATCAAATGAAATTTAAAGAGTAAATTATACACAACTGTAGAAATAAACAGTATCCCTGAAGATAAATCTAAAGATATTATTCAGAATTAAGTTCTGAATAAAAAACATGGAATAGGAAATATGATAGAACAATTAAGAGACATTGGAGAATAGACTATTATCCAAATCCAGTTGTTGGTTTGAGGTACCTGGTGTCTCCTCTCTCAACTCTCTTTCTGCTCTATATAGTAGTAAAGCTTGTCCCTTTTCAGGCAACCAGCCTACACAACTAAGTCTATATTTAAGTTCTTTTAGCAAAATCTCCCAGTTTCTTTTATTTTTTTAATAATCATTTTAGGCATAAAAAAAGTTACAGATGAAGTATAGAGACTTCCATATATCCCACAGTAATTATTACTATGGTCTTTGCCAAATGATGATTTACTATTTTCATTATTCCTTCTGTAGTTGTTAATTGGAATTTTACTGTAAACGTTTGTAAAAATATGTGTAAATATATGATTAGCATGAGTTGCATAGTCTCACAGTAACTCCCTACAAGATACTTATTAATTACATGAGGAGGCTTATAAGAAACACCATCTTAACTAAGTGATCAAAATTATTGTCACTAGGACTAAACTATCTATATTATGTGCCTCCTGATATGCCACTCTGTAAAGGACACAAGATTGCTTCTGTGGTATTCTTTTTTTTTTTTTTTTTTTAAAAGCGGGAGTGAAGAGGGAGAGAGAATCTTTTTTTTTTTTTTAATTTTTATTTATTTATTTGACAGATCACAAGTTGGCAGAGAGGCAGGTAGAGAGGAGGAAGCAGGCTCCCCGCTGAGCAGAGAGCCCGATGCGAGGCTCGATCCCAGGACCTGGGATCATGACCTGAGCCAAAGGCAGAGGCCCCAACCCACTGAGCCACCCAGGTGCCACTCTTCTGTGGTATTCTTACCAAAAATGTATAACCTCACTCTAATCATGAGAAAATATCAGAAAAACCCAAATTAAAGGATATTCTAAAAAAAATAACTAACTACTACTCTTCATAAGAGATAAAGAAACACTGTGGCAACTGTCACAAGTTTGAAAAAGTAAGGACACTGAACAAATAAAATCAAAAGGGAGTCTGGATTGTGTATCAGAAAGACAAAAGAACATAGTAGGATGATTGACAATGGTTTAATAAGAATTCCTAGTTTTGATCATTTATTATGATAATGTAAAAGGTTAATATTAAAAATATAGTAAAAATCATTCATTCTATCTTTATTAATTGGAATTTAAGAAATTGCCTGTTTATTACAATTATTTATTTACTTGTATCAGCATAACTCATATAAAGTTATTTTATTATTTAAAGTGTCCCAGATTTTGGAAACTTTTTTATATTTTGATTCCTATGTCCTTTTGATATGACCCCATTCTTTTATTTTTATTTTTTTAAAGATTTTACTTGTTTCCTTCAGAGAGAGAGAGAGAATATGAGTAGTGGGAAGGGCAGAGGGACAAGCATCCTCCCAGACTTGGGCCTCAATCCCAGGACCCTGAGATCTTGACTCAAGCAGAAATCAGATGTTTAAGAGGCTGAGCCATTTAGGTACCCCAGACTCAATACTTTTAAAGCATTTTTTTAACTTCCTGTTACCACAGGATATTTCAAGTTCTACTATTTTCACTGCCTCAGCCTTAAAACCAATCATGTCTCCGAAGAGCGCTATTTCATTTTGTTAGAGAATGACATTTATGATTTTACTCATATGTGGAATTTAAGGACAAAACAGATGAACATAGGGGGAAAGATAAAAGAGGGAAGGGAAACAAATCCCTTCTCATTTTTTGTTTTTGTTTTTTCAAGATTTATTTATTTATTTTAGAGAGATGGTGTATGCTAGCAGGGATAGGAGCAGAGAGAGAGAGAGGGAGAAAATCCTCAAGTAGACTCCCTACTGAGCGTGGACCCCAGCTCAGGGCTCCATCTCACAACCTTAGATCACAATCTGAGCCAACACCAAGAGCTGGATGCCTAACTGACTTCACCACCCAGGCACCCAAAGAGACTCTTAACTATAGAGCACAACTGAGTATTGATAGCAAGAGATAGGTGGGGGATGGGCTAAATGGGTGATGGGTTGAAGGTGGGCACTTGTTGTGATGAGCATGGGTGGGGTGTTATAGGTTAAGTGATGACTCACTAAGTTCTACGCCCCAAGCCGATTTTATCATATATGTTAACTAGCTAGAATGTAAGTAAAATCTTAAAAAGAAAAATAAATAAAAGTGAGAAAAATTTGTTTAAAAGATCAGGATGAGTCTGCTAAGTGTGTTCGTTGCTGCTGCTATGTTAGCTTCATTCACCAGATGAAACTAGTAAATATAATTGCACTAGTAAATACTGTCATCTTTACTTCTATATCTAGCCTTCTCTGTTTATTCCCAAGTCCTTTCAACAGTGAGAAACCTGTCTCCCAGCATCACTGTATATTCACTTATTTGTTCAGTTTTAGTAAACACGTAAAATAATTTCAGAATTTCTAGCTCATAGGCCTGCAAAAATTTTTTTTGTAACCAGACAATATTTGCCTTATAAATTTATCTTTTCTTAGAATTTATTTATTTATTTATTTACGAGAAGGAGAGAGTGTGGGGAGGAGCAAAGGGAAAGAGACAAGCAGACTCCATATTGAGTGGCTCAATCCCATGACCCCAAGATCATGACCTGAGCTGAAATCAATAGTGGGTTGCTTAACTGACTGAGTTCCCCGGGTGCCCCTACATTTATCTCTTAATAGAATTGAGACAAGTCAAATTCCTTTGCACAAAGTAAATACTACCCTTATATGATTTTACAGGTATACTCTAGCAAAATTACAAGTAATAAATCTTATTCTATAGGCTGGTGGGGGGGTAGAAATATTCACTTCATTCATTCCATAAAGGCAACACAGTCTTATCAGAAAAGGAATGAAGGAGAAACATATATAGGATCTGTGAAAATTCTCAGTGCCTGGTTAAAAGATTTAATAAATACATGTCTTGGGGCACCTGGGTGGCTCAGTCGTTGGGCGTCTGTCTTCGGCTCAGGTCATGGTCCCAGAGTCCTGGGATCGAGCCCAACATCAGGCTGCTGGCTCCGTGGGAAGCCTGCTTCTCCCTCTCTCATTCCCCCTGCTTGTGTTCCCTCTCTCACTGTGCCTGTCTCTCTGACAAATAAATAAATAAAATCTTTAAAAAAAATAAATAAACGCATGCCTTCCTGGACAAGTGGGAGTGGAGTGTCTAGAAAACTGGGCCCCTTGAGGTTTCTGGGCTGAAAACAGCCAGATTCTCACTGGGGCTCAATGTACTCATCTAGAAAGTAAAAATTTGACTTAGGACAAACAGTTACCTTTGGAGGTCATGCTCTCCACACACTCCTTGTCTGCACGTCCATCAAGAGCACAGCTTGTTCTATTCACACAATACTCCCTATTTCCCTGTCCTGATTATTACAGCTTCATATTCCTTCTTGTTTTTCTTATTCCCTTGTTGTATTGATAACATTCACAATAAAGGTGGAGGCAGAGTCTGGCTTAGGACTTTTTGCCACGAGAGCATCTGGTCTCGAAGCCCTCTCCTTTCTCCTACTAAGATGTCTGGAGTAATCTCTTCATTCTGTTTCAGGGTTTGCTGGCCAAACCCGACAAGGACCTATAATCACTCATGAAAACAAAGGTGAGTATTTCTATTGCTTTCAAAACATGAGCAAAATGGATTCAATGATGAGGAAGAAATATAAAATAGCAGTATTGCATTGGGATTAATTCAGTGAAGAAAACTCTTCAATGTCATGCAAAATATTTGCAGATTAAAAGAAAAAGAGAAAGATATTAATATTAATAAAAAAGCATTTGGTAAAACCTTAAATTTTCATTGAAAAACATTTCTTACAAATTAGTTCTTTGAACTAATATGAATGGTTATATATTTAACTGCTTTAAATGAAAGGAAAAAATGAAAAGCATTCCCTTTAAAATCAAATATGGGATTGCCCTAGAATGCCCACTTCTATTTAATATTAAGTGGAAAGTCTCAGTCATCACAAGAATAATATATTAAATACCTAAGAACTAAAAAGAATATGACTGTCATAACTTTCAAATGCTCTAGTAGCCTATATTGAAATTCAAAGAAACATGCAGCCACTGCCAGTTTAAAACTCTGCACAGAGAGAGAGAAGCTTTCAATTTATATATACAAAGTATTATGAATTATAAATATTGTATATAATATGTATAGAAATGTTAAACATGTAATGCTATAAATTTATAATACCATGTTTGATATAAATAATGTTACATGTATTACGATATAAGATGTTATACCTATGTACTGTTTTTTAAGTTGAACATATGTATATTTAACTATATATATTATGTAATATATAATACCACTTTATATAGATAGGTATGTTCCAGTTTAAAAAAACACTATTGGGGTACCTGAATGGCTCACTCAGTGAAATGTCCTACTCCTTTTTCTTTTTAATATTTTATCTATTCATTTGACAGACAGAGAGAGAGAGAAAGAACACACACACAAGCAGGGGGAACGGCAGGCAGAGGGAGAACACAGAGAACTCTGACATGGAGCTCAATCCCAAGACCCTGGGATCACGACTTGAGCCAAAAACAGACACTTAACTGCTTAACTGACTGAGCCACCCAGGTGTTCCTTAAATGTTCTACTCTTGATTTCTGCTCCGGTCATGATCTCAGGGTCATGAGAGGGAGCTCCATATCAGGTTCTGTTTTGAGTGCGGGGCTTGCTTAGGATTCTTGCTCTCTCTCTCTCGCCCTCTGCCCTTCCCCCCTCTCTAAAAAGTAAAATAAAATATAATAAAAATTAAAAAAAACTATCAACAACATCATTATGAATATATATATACACACATATATAATACTGATGATTTTGGAATAAGAAAGTCAAAGAATAATAAGTAAGCCATTATGAATAATTTAGTAAAACAATTCAATTCATGATTGCTGTCAATTTCTTTGTAAAATATTTCCTCCAGACCCCATAATCTTAAATATGTAAGTAGAGCAAATATTCCAAATATAGAAGGAACTATTGTATTTTAATTTCTTTCCCAGATTTAAATGTGATTTTGAGTAGATATTGAGGATTATATAGAAAAAAATGAGCTCAAATAGTACCTAATGAGTTGGAACTTTTATGAGACTTTATTCTAGTAAAGGCTAAACTTTCTCTTTGTTTTAAAGAGGATTTGCCAATAATAACAGCATGATCTACACATGGACATTTCTCCTGCATTTTTTTCTCCTATACTTCTAAGGCACCTGGAATGGAACCACATGCATCCAGATCCTTACAAAGTTTCCTTTTCCCCAGGGGTGTTTTGAATCGTCTTTACTCCCCATGATTTTCCATTCCCACTTCCTTCCATTACAGTCATGCTAACACTGTTAAAGATATCTTTGTCATTTCTCCAGGACCATAAGCCATCCTTTTCTTGCACCACTACTATGCCATCTCCTACTTTTTACAATCTTCATTAGAGTTCTGCAGATTTTATGATGTTTACATTTTCCATTTGGAGTTCCTACAAATCAATTCAAGTATTGAACTCCCTTGCTCTAAGTAGAAAAAATTATAAACAGTTAATTATGAAATAAGCATCTAAAAAAACTCCAAGAGAAATGCAAATAAAATGATAGATTTTCAATAGTTAAATTGATTAAAAAATTAAAACCAGTGGTCATAGCTGAGTTGTCAAGGACATATTAAAAATCTACACCTCAAATATTTTGTTTGGTTAGTAGCATGGTATTACTTAGGACAAAACCATGAATGCAATCCTATAGCTGGGAGAAATCACTCAAGAACCAGTACTGCAATGCACACACACCAGCACACACAATTACAATACACATCAATTATGCATTATCTATGTGCAAAATCACTTCATTGTAGTTTTACCAAAAAATCCATGACTAAGTGACAGAATACTACCTAAACACTATTAATAACTGGCATGTGCTTTCTGTTTCAGATCCCTCACTCCCTAGTTATAGAAAATCAATATAACTTTCTCTACTGTTTGCTTTTGAAGGAATTTATTATCATTTTCCATTCAGGAAAAGAAAATCCGTGTTACCTGATTCAATATCAAATGATTTTTTTTTTTTTTGTCTTCCCATTGACTTCCTTTTTTAAAAACAGGAATTAAGGCTTGAGTTAATCCTAGAACCACAAGGATTTCTATAAGATATTTAGTGAAATTAGTTGTGTGGACTTTGGGAATAAATAGACCTATGTCTATGTATTGTGCAAAATGATGTTTATGAATAAGACACTTACTTTTTCAGCTTGAATTTCATTATCCATTAAATGGAGTTAATGATAATATTTTGTTAGAGTACTGTGAAAATCATAATAATAACAAATGTTTAAAAAGGTGCTTCAGTGGAGGGTTAAATAAATCATCATAAATTTAAATACTAAACTGAAGGTTGTGCCACAAAAAACCCATCCACAGAATAACCACTTAGGCATTGATTTTGAGAACTAGATTAGTGACATTTGCACATTCCAAAGTATGAAAGAACTCACAATATTATTTCAAACAATAGTATTATTAGCATAATCATAAAATCAATAAAATTTGACAGATAGGAAAAATATGCTTAGTTTGGAAAATAGAAATTAAGACTGAAAGAAGTTGATTTTTATTTAGCTGGCTGAGTTTGGAAAGATGTGGAGAAAATATCTAGACAATGCAAAACTTAGAGTTTAAAAGGTACAGTACATATAAGATGATTTTCAAACTTTTTACAAAATTAAGTTTTTATTCAATTCTAGTTAGTTAACATACAGTGTAATATTAATTTCACCTGTACAATATAGTGATTCAACACTTCCATACAACACACAGTACTCATCACAAGTGCCCTCCTTAATCCCCAGCACCTATTTTACCCATTCCCCCATCCACCTCCCCTTTAGTAACACTCAGTTTGTTCTCTATAGTCAAGAGTCTATTTCTCGGTTTGCCTCTTTGTTTTTCCTCCTTGCTCATTTCTTTTGTTTCTTAAGATTTTATTTATTTTTATTTTTTTTATTTTTATTTATTTGTTAGAGAGAGAGAGAGAGAGCACAGGCAGACAGAGAGGCAGGCAGAGGCAGAGGCAGAGGCAGAGGGAGAAGCAGGCTCCCCGCCGAGCAAGGAGCCGGATGTGGGACTCGATCCCAGGACGCTGGGATCATGACCTGAGCCGAAGGCAGCCGCTTAACCAACTGAGCCACCCAGGCGTCCCATTTGTTTTGTTTCTTAAATTCAACATCTGAGTGAAATCATATAGCATTTGTCTTTCTCTAACTTATTTCACTTAGCATAGTACTCTCTAGCTCCATCCATGTCTTTGCAAATGGCAAAATTTCATTCCTTTTTATGACTGAGTAATATCCTACTGTATAGATATACCACATCTTCTTTATCTATTCATCAGCTGATAGACATTTGATTTGCCTATTATAAACAATGCTGCTATGAACATCAGGGTATACATATCCCTTTGAATTAGGATTTTGTTGTTGTTCTTTGGGTAAATACCTAGAAGTGTGATTGCTCGATTGTACAGTAGTTCTATTTTTAACTTTTTGAGGAACATTCATACTGTTTTCCAGGGTGGCTGCACCAGTTTGGATTTCCACCAAAAGTGCAAGAGTGTTCCCTTCTCCAAATCCTTGCCAACTCCTGTTGTTTGTTGAGTTGTTGATGTTGGCCTTTCTGACAGGTGTGAGGTGGCATCTCATTGTAGTTTTGATTTGTATTTCCCTGATCATCAGTAATGTTGAGCATCTTTTCATTTTGTCTGTTGGCCATCTAGATGTCTTTGGGAAAATATTCATGTCTACTGCCCATTTTTTAACTGGATTAGTCATTTTTTGGGTATTGAGTTTTAAAGTTCTTCATGTATTTTGAATACTAACCTTCTATCAGATGCATCATTTGCAAATATCTTCTCCCATTCCATAGGTTGTCTTTTAGCTTTATTCATCACTTCCTTCACTTTGAAGAAGCTTTTTATTTTGATGAATGTTAATAGTCTATTTTTGTTTTTGTCTCCCTTCCCTCAAGAGATATATCTAATAAGAAGTTGGTATGGCCAATGTCAAAGAGGTTACTGCCTATGTTCTCCTCTAGGATTTTTAGTTTTCTGTCTCATATTTAGGTCTTTAATCCACTCTGAACTTATTTTTGTGTTTGATGTAAGAAAGTGGTCCAGTTTCATTCTTTTGCAGGTTGCTGTCCTGTTTTCCCTACACCACTTGTTGAAGAGACCTTCTTTTTCCCATTGGATATTCTTTCCTGCTTTGTCACAGATTAATTGACTATATAGTTGTCGGTTCATTTATGGGTTTTCTATTCTGTTTCATTGATCCATGTGTCTTTTTTTTGTGTCAGTGCCATGCTGTATTGATCTACCATTGTATCATACAGAATCATTTCATTGCTTTAAAAATCCCCTGTGCTCTATCTATTCATCCTTTCCTCCCCAATCATTGACAGCCACTAAAACTTTACTGTCTCCATTCTTTACCTTTTCCTTGATATCATATAGTTGGAATCATACCATATGTAGTCTTTCAGGGTTGGCTTCTTTCACTTACTCATATACATTTACAGTTCCTCCATGTATTTTCACAGCTTGATAGCTCATTTCTTTTTGGTGTTGAATAATATTTCATTTTGCCTGGATCTACCACAGTGTATCTATGCACTCACCTACTGAAGGACATGATGGTTGCTTCCAGTTTGGGCAATTATGCATAAATCTGTTAACACATCAGTATGCAGGGTTTCCTGTGAACATTAGCTTTAAACTCTCCTGGGGGGAAATGCCAAGGAGCATAATTCCTGGATCATATTGTAAGATTGTTTAGTTTTGTAAGAAAATGCCAAACATCCTCCAAAATGGCTGTACTATATTGCACTCCCACTAACAGTGAATGAAAATTCCTGTTACTCCACATTCTCACCAGCATTTGCTGTAGTCTGTGTTCCAGATTTTGGTCATTCTAATAAGTGTGTAGTTGTACCTTATTATTGTTTTAATTTACATTTCTCTAATAACAAACAATGTGGAGCATCATTTTATGCATTTATTTGACATCTGTCTATCTTCTTTGATAAGGTATCTGTTAATGTCTTTGGCCCATATTTTAATTGGGCTATATGTTTTCTTACTGTGGAGTTTTAAGAGTTCTTTTTACACTTATAACTGTTCTTTATCAAATGTGTCCTTTGCAAATATTTTCTCCCAGTCTACAGATTGTTTTCTTATTCCCTTGACATTGTCCATCACAATGAGGATTTTTAATTTTAATGAAGTCCAGCTTAAAAATTATTCCTTTCATAGATTTTGTTCAGAAGGGAAGACAGCATATTACAAAGTTAAAAAGAACTACGTTTGTCAGGTTAATGAGGCACATGTATTTAAAGTGTAGAATTTTTTCCCTCATAATTAGAGGAATTCCTTCCTAATCTATAAGTAGCATTATTCTAACATTGCACCATTAAATTGACAAGTGGATCAAAATATTTTTTTCAAATTTCTGTTTGAAATATTATTTTCATGAAACATACAGCATGGGCATATATCTAATTTATATTATCCTTACTAAGGGCTAGAAAAGTGTGATACACCAGAGATCCAGTATTTCTTTGGATGCCTCATTGTCAAAAGTTAATAAAAAAGCATGCCACCAGGGCACTGGGGTGTCCCAGTTGGTTAACTGTCATGATTCTGTCCTTCTCCCTCTGCCTCTATCCCCCCATCTTTCTCCCTCAAAACAAAAACAGATGGCCTTTGTGTTTTCCATTTCTAATAGTGTCCAAATGATCTGAAGTTTCATATTTAGTGCATATTTATTCTTTCAGTGAAATATATAAGCAGTAAAAGGCCTGAGCCATACAGAACAGTTGGCCTGATATAAAAATACTAAGTTCTAAAAGCAATTACTAATTTTTACAGAAATTCATGAATACTATATGAGATACTCAATTATTACTTTTCATTTTCTTTTTTTCTCTTTTATATAGGTATCCAGTGTAGAAGAGGCATTTTGTTGAAATTTCAAACATCTTGTTGCAGTATTTAAGATTATTAGATGGCATAGTATTTTCCTAGAGAATGATCGTTCCTAGAAGGTAAACTTTTTAGTAGTATCTTGGAAGATGTTGGGAAAGGAGAGCTGTTTTATCCATTTGACTTTTCAGAAATATTTAAAAGGTAACAATTTTCCTGAAGAGTAAAAAATTATGTATGTTGTAAATGCATATATTGATAATATATATAAGTGGAGACAGGAGTGTTGTAGCTATAAAAATGAACTACAGAGGAGGGCATGTATTTATTGCTCAAGTTTTCTCTTGGGCAACAGATTTCTCCAAGAGAGAGAAGGTTCTGCTTTACTAAGCAAAGAATTTGTATATGCTTACATTTGTATCTGGGTATAATATTTATAAGCCCAGATACTACATGTGTTGGAGAGTATAATTTTTTCTGCATGATAAAATTTGTGTCCATGAACTTTGGACATATTAATTAATCAAAGCTGATGTCACAAGTGGATCTGCCAGAGCTTATCTGGACCTCACTATTACAGGCTCTTGAAAGTTAATTGTTAATTTCTATGTATCTTTCCAAGCTGGTTATTATATAACCAATAGCTTGAAGTTAGTCAAGGTGGAAGGAATTACACTACAGATATTAATAAATGCTATACAAAAGTGTTTTTTTTCTTTTTATACCACAGAAAGCCAATTGTTAAACATTTATAGCCCATCACTGGATACAAAAGTGCAAAAAAGAAAGTGCATGTGTAGACGTAGAAGCAAAGTAGAGATCCAAGATTTAACAAATGGAGTACTTCAAAAGTGGAAGTCTTTCTATTAGCTATCTATTATCAAATGACCAACTATCCCAAGCCTTATCATCTTAAAACAACAACTTTCTATTTACCTCTGACTCTGCTCACAATTCTGACCTAGTTTAAGTAGAGCTAGTATGGGCTGACCTTTTTCATGCACATGTGAATCTGAGTCATCAAAGGGCTAGCTGATACTTGAGGTCATCACATGAGTGTTTTGCAGTTCTTTTTCTCATATCTTTGTGGGTAAATATCCCGAGTTCTGTATCCCTCACCACTGAGCATGCTAGAAGGTTAAATCACAGGACAAAAGTTCACAGCAAAATGTGTGGACCTTGAGGACATCGTGCTAAGTAAAACAGGTTAGAGAAAGATAAATAACATATGATCTCAGTTATATGTAGAATCTAACACAACAAGAAAGAAAAAAAAAGCAAGCTTATGTATACAGAGAACAGTTTCTGGTTGCTGGAGGTACAGGTGGGTGATAGGGGTAAAGGGAGTCAAAAGCTCCAAACTTCCGCTTATGTAATCTGCAATACAGTATAATTAATTATAGCCACCATGCTGCATGCCCCATGCATGCTGTAATGTACAGCATTATGTAACTATAATGTAACTATAATTAATAATACTGTATTGCATATTTGAAACTTGCTAGGAAAGTAAATCTTAAAAGTTTCATCACACAAAGATATTCTGTAACTTTGTATAGTGATAGATGTTAACTAGACTTATTGTGGTGATTATTTTGTAATATATGCAAATATTAGATCATTGTATTGTATACCTGAAACTAACATAATGTTGTATGTTAATTATACCTCAATTAAAAAAAATAAAAATAAAAATTTTTTAAAATTTAAAAATTATACAGAGCCAGAATTTGGTCTGTGGAATGTTCTTTCAAACCTTATAACTCTTTTAAAGGAAACTTGACAGAGATTTTCTCAAATCTGGCAATAATCTTGAAAGTTTACCTGACATGACCCAAAAGCAAGTTATAAAGCAGAAATTTTTTTCTTTAATTACCAACAATAAAAAATAAATTTTAATCAACCATGCTAGAGAGCAGGTTGAATTATCCTTATTCTCTATAAAAAATAGAATTATATAAAATATATGTGAATAAGGCAATCAAAAAAATATTCAGCCAAAGAAGTCATGAGAAAAGGTCATAAAGAAATGCCAGGAAGTAAATTTAAAATATGATTTTTTTTGGATTTTGTGATGCTTATGGTATTTGTCAGTTTTTACAAAATCAGTATCTTGTAATGGTTTCTTATTCTAAGTAAGTATTTCCATTAATATATAGATTTTTAAAATGTCACAGAGCAGTGAGAGTAAGCTGCTTGGAAGAGGCCACTTGTATTACATTCACTAAAGTCACATTGGCCAAAGCAAGACAAATAGCCAAGACCAGAGAGCATGAGAGATGACTTCATATGGGAATGCATTACATGGAAAGCAGAAAAATCATATTAAAAAGGAGCTTTAAAAATGAAAAAGAGTAGATTTAAAGAAGATACATAAGGGGCATCTTGTGGTTCAGCCAGTTGAGCAGCCATCTCTTGATTTCACCTCAGGCATGGTCTCAGGGTCATGAGATGGAGCCTCGCATAGGTCTCTGAAGGGAGTCTGCTTGAGATTCCTTCCCTCTCCCACATCCTCTCCCCCTACCGCTCCCCTGGCTCATGTGTGATCTCTCTTTCTCTCAAATAAATAAATAAATAAATCTAAACAAACAAACAAGCAAACAAAAACACTTAAAAAGTCATTTACCGGAACTCTAAGTACATACATTTGACAACTTAAGGGTGGATAAAATTATATTATCTATCTATCTGTCTATCTATCATCTAGCTATCATCTATCCATTTCTATTTATTTATCATCTATTTAACATTAGCCAAAATTGACAGAAGTCAGAAAAGAAAGCGTCTAAATTTTAAGAAGTATATATATTGCCAACACTCTCCTGTAATAAACCCCTCAACTCAAGATATTTTACAGAAAATTATAACAAGCCCATATCTAACATCATCCACAATGGTGAAAGATTGAAAGTTTTTCCTCTCAAACTAGAAACCACAAGGATGCCAACTCTCAGCACTCCTATTCAACAGAGTATTGGAAGGCCTAGTAAAAGCAGTCTGAGAAGAAAAAGAAATAAAAGACACCTGAATTAGAAAAGAGGTAGTAAAATTTTCTCTGCTTGAAGGTGACATTTTATACATAGAAAATATTAAAGACTCCACCAAAAATCTGTTAGAACTAATAAATGAATTTAGTAAAGATGCAGGATACAAAATCAACATACAAAAATAAGTTGTTTTCTTACACTAACAACAAAATAGCAGTAAAATTAATTTTAAAAATTATTTTTATTGTATTTACAAAACAGCACCAAAAATAATAAAATACTTAAGAATAAATTTAACCAATAAAATGAAAGATCTATACATGGAAAACTTTATTATTTTTTTAATTTTAATTCCAGTATAGTTAACATACAGTGTTATATTAGTTTCAGGTGTACAATATAGTTATTGAACAATTCTATATATTACTTAGTGCTCATCATGATAAATGTGCTTTTAATTTCTTTCACCTGTTATATCCACCACCCCCATAAACTCCCCTCTAGTAATCATCAGTTTGTTCTCTATTCTCTATAGTTAAAAGTCTCATTTTTCCTTTGTCTCCTTTTTCTTTCTTCCTTTGTTTTGTTTTTTAAATTCTACATGCAAGTGAAATCATATGGTATTTGTCCTCTGATTGATTTCACTTAGCAAAAACAAACAAAAAAAACTTATTTCACTTAACATTATACCTTCTAGATCCATCCAGATTGTTTCAAATGGCAAGATTTCATTCTTTTTCATGGCTGCATAACATTCTTGTGTGTGTGTGTGTGTGTGCACGCACATGCACACACATGTGTATGCCACATATTTTTAATCCATTCATTTATTAATGGACACATGGGTTGCTTACATAATTTGCTATTATAAATAATGCTTCAGTAAACATAGGGGTGCATATATTTTTTTGAATTAGTGTTTTCATATTTTTTTTAGTAAATACCCAGTAGTGGAATTATGGGATCATATGGTAATTCTACTTTTAATTTTTTGGGAGACTTCCATTCTGTTTTCCACAGTGGTTATGTCAGTTTGTACTCTTATTAACAATGCATGAGAGTTCCTTTTTGTCTACATCCTTGTCAACAATGTTTTCTTGTGGTTTTGAATTTAGCCATTCTGACACCTGTGAAATGATACCTCACCTCACCTGGTTTTGATTTTCATTTCTTTGATGATGAGTGATGTTGAACATCTGTTTATATGTCTGTTGACAATCTGTATGTCTTCTTTGGAAAAATGTCTATTTATGTCTTCTGCTCATTTTTTAATTGTATTATTTGTTTTGGGGATGTTGAGTTGTATAAAGTCTTCCTATATTTTGGATACTAACCCTTTACTGGATATATCACTTGAAAATACCTTCTCCCATTCAGTAAATTGTCTTTTAGTTTTGTTGATTGCTTCCTTCACTATGCAGAGGCTTTTTATTTTGATGTAGTCCCAATACTTTATTTTTGCTTTTGTTTCCATTGCCTTAGGAGACATATCTAGAAAAATGTTCTATGACCAATAGAAATTACTACCTGTCAGAGAAATTACTACCTGTGCTCTCTTCTAGAATTTTTAATGGCTTCAGTTCTCACATTTGGACCTTTAATTGTACATGGAAAACTTTAATACACTGATGAAAGAAATTGAAGTAGACACAAATAAAAGGAAAGCTATCTTGTGTCCAGGATCATACAAATTAATATTGTTAAAATGTCCATACTACCCAAAACAATCCATAGATTCAGTGTAATCCTTATTAAGGTTCCAATGGCATTTTTTACAGAAATAGAAAAAAAACCTTAAAATTTTTATGGAATCACAAAAGATCCTGAATAGTCAAATAATCCCAAGAAAAAAGATCAGAGCTGGAGGCTACACACTTCCTAATTTTAAACTATATTTACAAAGTACAGTAATTAAAATAATATGATACTAACATAAAACAGACACATAGATCAATAGATCAGAATTGAGAACTCAAAAATAAACCCATGCATATATGGTTAACTAATATTTGGCAAGGAAATGAATACTCAATAGAGAAAAGATAGTCTTTTCAATAAATGAAATTAGGAAAACTGGATATTCTTATGCCAAAGAATGAAATTGGACCCTATCTTACCCCACTCACAAAATGGTAAAGACAGATATAAGACCTGAAACCATAAACTCCTAGAAGAAAACATAGAATCAAACTCCTAGAAGAAAACATAGAATCAAAGTGTCTTAATAACCCATTGGTTTGACAATGATTTTATGAATGTAACACCCCAACCACAAAACACAAGAGCAAAAATAAACAAGTGTTACCACATCAAACTCAAAAGCTCCTGCACAGAAAAAGATACAAAGTGAGAATTTAACCTACAGAATGGGAGAAGATATTTGCAAACCACATATCTGATAAGGTTAATATTCAAAATAAGCATGGGAGTCACAGCAGAAGTCCCCAAATAATCTAATTAAAAATGGGAAGAGGACCCAAAGAGATGCTTTTCCAAAGAAAACATAAAAATGGCCAACAAGTACATGAAAAGGTGCTCAACATCACTAATCACCAGGAAATGCAAATCAAAACCACAATGAGTTATCATCTCACACTTGTTAAAATGGTTGTTATAAAAAAGACAAGTGATAAGTGTTGGCAAAGCTGTGGAAGAAAGTGTTGGTAAAGCCATGCACTGTTGATGGGAATGTAAACTGGTGCAGCCACTGTGGGGAACAGTATAGAGGTTCCTCAGAAAATTAAATGTAGAGGTACTATATGATCCAGCAATTTCACTTCTGGGTATATATCCAAAGGAAATGATACTGTCTTGGAAAGACATTTACACTCCCATGGCTATTGCAGCATTCCTACAACAGAATGGGAACAACTGAAGTGTCCATTGACAGATGAATGAAAAAGTTGTGATGTATGTATCACACAATGGGACAGAAATTAGCTATGAGGAATAAGGGAAACTTGCCATTTTCAACAACATGAATGAACCTTGGGAGTGTTACGCAAAGTGGAGCAAGTCAAACAGAGAAAGACAAATTCTGTCTGATCTCACCTGTATATGGAAACTAAGAAATGCCAAACTCATCAGAGAGTAAAATGGTGGTTGCCAGGGGTGGAGTTGAGAGGTGGAGGAAAAGGGTGAAGGTGAGCAAAGTGTAAAAACTTCCAGTTACAAGATAAGTAAGTTCTGGAGATGTACTATCCAACATCATGGCTAGAGTTAACAAAACTCTATATTTGAAAGTTGCTAAAACAGTAAATGCTACCACACACACACAACACACACACACACACAACACACACACACACAAAGCTGTAGCTATATGAGGTGATACAAGTGTTAACTAACTTTATTGTTGTAGTCACTTCACAATATATTCATCTATCAAATCATTACTCTCTACACAAATTTGCACAGTGTTATATGCCCGTTATATCTCAGTAAATCTGGAGAAAAAAGAACAGAAAATTATACTACACCTTAAAATATCAAAAATAAAAAAGTTTTAAATGGGCTACAAGCATAAAGAAGGGAAACAATGGCTATTTTCATGAAATGTCTATAGTATGGGTCTAAAATCTTAATGATTTATACAAAAATGATTGTAAAATCACTCCAGAAATAATTCAGCAATAGGAAATCTATTCATATAATTCATCTATTAACTTGTCTAGAAAATCAAATAATTCTTGCCATAGGTAGAAAAAGAAGTTGACAAAACTTGACAGAGTTCTGATTTACAAAAGAAAATGCTAAGTGTAATAGTAACTAAGTAATTGATATTTTATTCACATGGCTCATAAATAAGCAAGTTAATTAATGAATAAAATTTAGTCATTTCAACTAAATTTGAAAATAAAAGATGAAGGCAACTATCTTAATTATTATTAAATAAGCCTGAATTTATCAGAAGTAAAATTAAACAAGAGAAAGTTACCAGTGACATAAGAATTATAAAGGGAGATGTAACTTATTTCTAGTATTAGTTTAATGAACATGTGTCTGGATAACTACTGTAAAGCATAGGATAATATGGACAAATACCAAGATATGACATTAAAATTGAGTGATAACTAGAATTTATGTATGCAAACTATGACCAATGGAAAAGAAAAGGAAGAGGGAACCCATTTATAAGGCCAACAACAAAATAAATCAGTTGGCTGAAATTTAACAACAAATATGTAAAACCTATATAAGAAACATTGGTAAACACTCCAAAAGACACAGAGATGATTTTTTAAAATAATAACATATCCTTGGAGTGGTGACAATTAAAATTTTAAATTTCAATTTAAAACTGGTTAGTTTAAACCAAATTTTAATTTTAAATTAAAATTTAAAATTGGTCAGTTTAAGCCAAATAGTTGCACTTAACTGTATGCCAGTGCAAATAACACTAGTCTTTTCCTCCTCAAGAGCTAGTTAAGATTATTTCTATAATACCATAAGCAAGCAGGAGAGGCCAAGGGTACCCAGGACTTGTATGTCATTCCCTAAAGACAAAACTCAGGACCACACAATTCTCTGTGACAAAAGAGACAGTTTGTACCAAAATATTTAAAGATTTTTAAGTTGAAAAACAAAAAAAAATCTATAAAGTTGAAATAATGTCACAGCAGTGCCCTCAAAAAGTTGGGTGAGAGAACGCTCATAGGAAACACCAGCTCACCAAGCAAACAATGGGAGATGGGCAGACAGACTTGTTTTTTTCTTTTCCCTATCTGTGACTTCTCAAGTTAAAAACCTGGAAATTATGGACTGGTCATTATTGCTGGGAATGTGAATTTCCTTATGTAGTGGATTCAATATACATAGGGTCTTTGGTTCAATTACATATTTGGTGATTTCAGCAAAGTCGCTTAATCTTTCTGAATTTTGATGGCTCCAATGTAAGACATAATGATCATTCTTGGCTTGTGTGTTGGATTAGTAATAATGTATGTGTTGTACCAATGAAAGCTCTTGATAGGTGTATAGTTAAGGGTAGCTATTTATTAAGTTAATAGCAAAAATGGTACAATAAGCAAGGGCATTAGCTGCAGAATCACTGAATAGAGCTAGATCAGAGCTGCTTGATGGAGCACAGATTGAACATGGGTGACAATGTAATCATGTTACTTTTAGAGTTAAATTTATTAGAGAATGAATTTTAAAAGCCCACAAAAGGAAAATGGAAATGAATCAGAATGAAGAACAAAAACTAAGTGGCAGGAATTATTGACTTTGAAAAGGTCTGGAGAGCAGCTTTTTTAGAAAAGGGATTCCAGAAATTGTTTGATGTGCTGGTTAAAGAAATATATATATTTGTGGGTTCTTTTGTCTGTTTTTTTTTTTAAGATTTAATTAATTAATTAATTAATTTGACAGAGAGATCACAAGTAGGCAGAGAGACAGGCAGGGAGAGAGGAGGAAGCAGGCTCCCCGCTGAGCAGAGAGCCTGATGCAGGGCTCGAGTCCAGGACTCTGGGGATCATGACCTGAGCTGAAGGCAGAGACTTTAATCCACTGAGCCACCCAGGCACCACAAAGAAATATATACATTTGACAAAACAAATCACATTGTATACTTAATGCTCTTCCTTTTCCCATGTATAAATTAGCTCCTAATCTTTTTCTAAAAATGAGATGACCTTACACATCAATAGCATGGTTATAATTTTTTCAAAAGGCAAAAAGATAATAAATACTAAGTGTCAGTGAAAATGAAGAACATTTGGGATCCTAGTAAATGGCTGGTGGGATTGTTGATTGGCACGAGCACTTGAGAAACTGGATTTTAGCAGTATGTACTAAAACTAAACAAATGTATACTCTATCACCTAGTATGACAAAAGCATACTTACCAAAAGACATGTACAAGAATGTTCATAGCAATGTTTATCATAAATAGCCCAAACCAGGATAGTCTACATGTTTATCAACAGCAAAATGGATAAATAAAATGTGGTATGTTAATTCAATAGAATCTACATAATTCTGAGAATGAACAAACTATACCTCTATGCAACAACTTGGGTGAATATAAAAAACATTAGCAAAAGAAACAAAATACAAAAGAGTACACAATGTGTGGTGCATTTATACAAAGTTTAAAATCAGGCAAAACTAATCTGTAGTGTTAGAAGTCAAGTGATTATTCTTAGGAGTTGTAGGGATGGTGTGAGGAGAAAGAGGCACTATGGGTATAATTTTTTGCTTCTTGATTTGGGTGCTGGTTGCATGGGTAGGTTCACGCTGTGAAACTTCAGTAAGCTGTAAAATTAGGATTTAGGTCTTACTTCAAAAGATAGGTTACACAGAATTTAAAAACCTTACAGCCCTGACCCCAGGAAAACTGAATGTGAGAAGGAATTAGAAGCCTTATGTGAAGGCATGTCCTATAGCTGTAGTGAAGGTAAGTCCCAGATCCTATCCACATTACAGCTAGCTATGTGCCCGGCAGCAGATCGCTCAGAGGCTGGAGAGATCGAGCTCAGGGCAATTTGAAGGCACCCTGCAGAACACTGGGCTTGAACAAGATCAATTAGCGATCCACTCCCTGATATGAACAGCAGTGATTGTCATATTTCCAGATAGGCCTGTTCCATTAGGTGTTAGGAGCACATTTAAAATTGAATTGATGAATTTCATTTGCTTCATCCATAAAATTTAAGATCTCACTGGCAAGTAAAACAGGATTTTTAACCAGTACAGTTAGAGTATTTCCTTCTAACTTATTTGTTTCCTTCAATATTGATATTTGGGATTTTTCTTAACCACACATAAACATGCTATTTTTCTAGTTGATTTTTTCCAGAGAAATAAAGAATAAACATGGAGATGGAAACTCTCTTGAAATCTGATGTTATTAAATTTCCTGTGTTCTCGTCTGTTTGCTAATAATATCAAATGGAAGGTACCTGACCTACTTCACTATCGGTTTACAGCTACCAGGTGTCCTTAATACTTTAAGAATGTAATTGCAATCAAAAGACAAATTGGATTATTCTAGTCCCAAAACTTCAATTTGAAATAAAATATGCAAGACAATTATTTGTTGTTCAAGTGTGTTTAGTAACATGAGGAGTATCAAGGATTGAAGTAAATATGATATCTAATTTCTCAGGACATGGGATTTCTGAAACTAGGTCATGACCCTGTGAAAATGAGAAGACGAGAACATTCTGTTTTACAAAGGCTTTTCCATACATTATATAATCTGAGTTAGTACACTCCAGAGGTCCTTTATTCTTTGCTTATCTGTACTGACTACTTTGTAAGCTTTGAACCCTGGGCTTTTGTCATTTCAGAGTTCTTATGTAGTTTGCTGTAAACAAATTTTAATATAAGTACAATTCCTTATAACTGACATAGCATACCCATATACCATATGATCATCCCAAAGAGTACAGTGAAATAATTACCCCCTTTTAAAAATGTAGAAATGTTGTGACTCAGAGTTTAAATCACTTGCCTGAAATTACACAGCAAATGGAACTTGAACCCAGAACCTCATGTGCTTTCCAAGAACCTTCACCATCTTTTTGTAATCCTCTTACTTAAGGAATAGAGACTGTTATCTCACTCAATACCTGCAGTGGTTGCTATGTGATGCATCTATGGGCAGATAGGACACGTTTCAAATGTCTTGGAAAAAAAATCTAAATTTAAATCAAAGTATGTCATTGAGGCTTATGAAATTTGGAGTCCAAAGAAAAGTAAAATATAGTTAAGTGACATTATAATGAGTATAAAACCACATTTTACTTTTAAAATTCTAATTACCATAGCTTTAAATGTATCTACAAAATTTAATTATCTTGTATATGTTTTATTTACATATGTGTGGTATGTTTAATATCTTCCCTCTAGACAACTCTATGAAGAAATTTAAAAGTTTAAGTGATGAAAAATTGGGTGAAGAATATTCCAAAATCCAGGAAAGAAAAAATATGTACACAAATTCTGCTTGTGAAATGTAAGATTAAGGTCACATTACAGTGAGGATATTCCTGCTTCTATGGCTTGCCACAGATCTTACCACTTGTTCTTATGGATGTCTATAATGCTTTTCCTCCAGGGATCCCAATGGCTCTCACACTCACTGCCCTCAGGTCTTCACTTGAATGTCACCATTTGAGACCTTCCTAGCCACTGTATTTAAAAGTGTAACCCTCCTCCCAGGCCTATCTATTCTTATTTTACTACATAGCATATATACATAGCATATATACTACTGTGATATATGCTATGTAATAAAAAAATCAAAGAGATTTTGATCTGTTTTGCCAACTGTACCTAGAAAAGTGGCAGATAACGAGTTGGTGTTCAATAAGTACTTTTATTTTTCTACAAAGAAGGCATGGTAGAAGAAAGGGAAGAAGGGAGAGAGGAAGAGAGGGAGGGAGAGAAGAGGGGAAGGAGAAAGAAAGGAAAATAAAGAGTGGGAGGGAGGAGGGCTGAATGGTATATAAAGGACAGTATTTTGTATATTATCTTTGTGAGAAAGTACCATTAGCAGTATCAACAGTTAGCTTCTGCTGTTAATTAATATTCCTGGTGCTTACTACTAATAAATCTAGAGAAAAAAAAAAACTTCAGGAGAGAAGAAAGTAGAAAAATGAAGGAAGGTTCATGAGAATCAGAAAGATAAACAACCATCCGGAGCTGTTTGCATTATTTACTTGATCCTCATAGGAATGTGTGAGGCAAGGAAACTTGAGGATACAGAGAAATTAAGCTGGAGATGAGATGCTAGTCTAACACCCGAGGAGCCAATCATGCATCACTTCATAATGTTTGCCAGGTATTTTTTAGCAATGCCGTAATTTATCCTAGTAAAGGCACTTTCATTTATATTGGAAGATTGATTTACTCATTGAAAAGCCATTGTCTAAATAGGGACAAGTTTATTTGCAGTGAAGCACTAGCATTCATATTAATGCCACCATTATATTTTTAAGAAATTTATCCAAAAGAATGATCTTGTATGAGAGTATTATATATAATAAGTATGTTTACCTCAGCCTGGCATGTGCAGTGGGACAGAAACCATTTGCTGTTTTACTAACAGGAATAAATGGGGCATCCGGAGACACTAATAAGAGAATATTTTAGAGACTTACCTAGAACTTTGCTGTAGTACGAATTCCATTCTCCCCAGTAGGACTGAAATATGTAGTCTTGCAGAGGATAAGAGATAGTATTTTTAACCCTCTCACCAAAGGTCATCTGGTCAGTCAGCTCTGACAAAGCTGCAGGTACATAGGAGGCAGGTGCTGGGATTTTCCCACAATGTCTCTCAATTGTGGAGGCTGGAGAGAACCTCAATGTGTATACAAATGGAATTCCTAATTTCAGAGCAACCAGGTCCCCACAGATAGTTACTGGATCTGCTACTAACACATCAAAACTACCTTTCTGAAGTCTTGCCATTAACTTGGGATTGTTTAATACTCCATCACAGATTTGTATATTGATTCGAAAAAAAGTATCTAGAAGATTTCCTAGTTCCTTATAGAAAGTCCAGAGTGTGAGAGGAGTTGGTCTGTGGTCCATCCACAGCATTATCATATGTTCAATTAAGGAATCTAAATTGCTGTTCGTATAGGAGACAGGTATCACCTCAAAATTCACGGGAGAATCAGGATTAGAGTTGATTAATAGCGTTGTTGATGAAGCCAGTACAGTCACATTGTGATTTCTTTGAATCAGCTCTTCTAGAATGATCTCAATATTTAACCAATGACTACCATCCGTTGGCCAAATTAGCACATTTCCACTTAGAACAATTTGAATCAAAGTCAAATTGAAAACCAGCAGCTGGACAAACTTCTTGGGCATGGTGATATCCATTATGAAAACCATCCTACTGTAGATCTTTTAAGATAAAAAGAAATTTTCAAAGTTTATTTAGGTAGATTTTTTTTTCAAATAAATGATGTTTAATGTGATGGGTATACTCATTCATAAGTCAATTGATCTATAGATTAAAAGGAAACTAACATAATTCAAACCATTATGTGCAATAATATTATTATTCTAACAACAGAAATAAATCAAATCCTATTTGAAAGCAAAAGAAGAAGTCAAGTTATAAGCCTGGTGTCTATGTACTCTGTGATAATAATTATAAAATGTGTCTTTAATTTATCTTTCCTAAAATTAGGTTAAACAAAAAATAATAGCAGTTGTTACTGCTAAAACCACTGTCTCAAAACTTATAGTAACTCTAAGTTAGATATCTTATTACAAGGCATTTTTATATACATTGTCTAACTCAGTCCTTTCCAGAGTCTTGTGCATCATACATTACTTGCTATATTTCATAGATAATGGAATTAATATTGAGTTGCATACCTAAAACATACTACAAAGTAGGGCAACTGAGACTATTATCACAACATCATTTGAGAATTACTAGATTTCCACGGTCTTATGCCTCATCTTTGTAAGTTTTAGAAGCTTTGGCAATGCACAATGACAAGCATTATTATTACTTCTCCATGGCTCATATTTAGGAAGAAAAACTAAAAACAACCTTCACTTAGAAGAGATTTTCTCAAAGATTACAAGATATTTTCAAATACTTGGATTATAGAACAAATGATTTTCAGAGGAGAGTTTTCTGATAAAGCATATTGATAATCATCTCTTTGCAGGGAATTTTTCATTTTCTTTCATATGATATTTTCATATACAAATCAAGAAGATAGGGTCTAGCACCACAAGAAGTCACATGCTTTTTCATTCGGAGCTGTGTAGTAGCTTAAATTGGGTGGAGACTAGAGTTCAATCGCCCCAGATTCAAAAACTAATTTACAAGCCTTGTGACCCTGGAAAATTACCTAGACCCTTTCAGCCTTGGTTTTCTCATGCAAAAATGAGAGATAGTGATGTTTTATCACTTTGTGGATTAGCAATAATATTTGCAAAGTTGCTTTGTAAACTACTTAGTTCAAAGCAAAAGTTTAGTAATGTAGTTTGATAAATTTGCCTGAAGATTGATCAGTAAACCAACAGGTTAGCTACAGAATGACACGCTAGACACAGATATAATGATATCTGTCTGTTGAGATTTTTAGTAAATGCCAAACTCTCTAAGGGTAACCATATATTGATGCTATTTTAAAAGGTAAGGAAATCAAAGAAGTTAAGAGTTGCCATTAAAAAAAGAAAGTAAGACCAAATAATGTGATTAAAAGGATAGAAACCAGCAGTTGAGAATGGAAATTAAGTGGTTTATTTTCTTTTAACGCTCTGTTGCCTTTAAGCTGACTAATTACAGTCAGCTTTTTGTTACTTTTTGAGTAACAAAAAGACCAGAAAGACAGAAAAAGGAGAAGAGATAGAGAAATGATGGTTTTAGAATTGTTATGTGTCCTTTCAAAAGTAACCTTCAATTTTCATATAATGTCTTTACTTTTAAAATTAATTAGATTTTGGGGCACCTGGGTGGCTCAGTGGGTTAAAGCCTCTGCCTTCGGCTCAGGTCATGATCCCAGGGTCCTGGGATCAAGCCCCATATCGGGCTCTTTGCTCTGCGGGGAGCCTGCTTCCTCCTCTCTCTCTCTGCCTCTCTGCCTACTTGTGATCTCTGTCTGTCAAATAAATAAATAAAATCTTTAAAAAAAAAAAATAAAATAAAATTAATTAGATTTTGAAACACAACAGCAAGAGAAGAAGAGTATGAGTAATTCCCATGACCATTAAAATAAGCCTAGTGAAAAGACTTTCATGTATTTTCATAATTCTGTTGCTGTCATGACCTTCCAATAAAAAGGGGACAAAACACAACATCATACAAGGCATAACCAAAAGTTTATCTATATAATACTTAGATGTGTCCAATTAATGAGGTCCATATAAGTAGAATATAATAATTAATTAGGGCTTTTTCATTAGCAATAGTTATATTAGCACTTAAAAGCTTATCAAAATATATCACCAAATCAAATATATGTAGGCAGCCCTAACATACCCTTAATAAAAGAAGAAAGAAGAGTTCAAGGAGTCCATTTGCCACTTTTAAGTGGCCTTTTCAGGACAGTAGCATAATTATCTAATTTACTGAAGAGACCTTGCAGATAATAGAATTTGTTAATAGCTAACATATATGTTTTTTGTTTTCAAAGTATGCTTAGGTGTTACAGTGTTTAATTTTACCAGTGTCAATGTAGATGTCTGTTATATTTATTCCCCATGTCTCTGTTTGCCTGAATTATATCATTGCAAATTCAAACATTTTAAGAAGATAAAAAATAAATTATGTTTGGGGACATATGTAGGTATAATCTTAGATTTATTTTTTATTTATTTATTTTTTAAGATTTTATTTATTTGACAGAGAGAGAGAGAGATCACAAGTAGGCAGAGAGGCAGGCAGAGAGAGAGAGAGAGGGAAGCAGGCTCCCTGCCGAGCAGAGAGCCCGATGCGGGGCTCGATCCCAGGACCCTGAGATCATGACCCAAGCCAAAGGCAGAGGCTTAACCCACTGAGCCATCCCAGGGCCCCATAATCTTAGATTTAAATTTCCATCAATGGGAAAAATAATAACTCCTGCCAAATATGCCCGATTTTGTGACAAAAATGAACTTCAGTGATTTAAAACGGTCACATGTTTGTTTGCTTCATGAGTTCCCTAATAGCTTTCTGAGTAAGAAGTGAGTAAGAGTATAGTGGGATTGGCATTCTGGAGAGAGCATCAGTTCAGTTTGTCCAACTCCATCATTTTATATATAAGAACACAGATCAAGAAAGTTTTAAATAATCTCAAAGTTGTATTGCTAGTAACTGACAGTAGCTAGGATTGCCTAAGTATTCCAGTTCCCAGCCCAATATTCTTTCTTCTATCTTCTACTTTTTAAAATGTAAAATAAAGTTTATAATAACAAAAATTAGAAAACTATTACATTTTATAATTGTGACTATTTGATAATATGACATCTTAAACATAATTAGAGAGTCTAGAAAATATATTTTAAGTATATCTATGAAACATCAATATGTGAGTAGCATGAATGAAAAATAAGTTAGCCAGAGAAAGTTTGCACCAACTAGAATATTGTCCTTATACTTTGAGTCAAGTTCTCATTCTTACTCTGCTTGCTTTGAAAGGAAGTACTCCCATTTGAAAGGATGTAAAGTTCTCAGAATCATATTTAATAAGATTTTTCTTGTTAAAAAAAGAAGCACATGCCCAAAACAAAGTTATGTTAATGTCCCACATCAGTAAACCAAGATTTAATACCTAATCTACCTGCAGGTTCAACCCCCCACCTCCCCCCAGGCATATAACCTTTAGCCTGCCAACTGGAATTTCCTGGTCAACATTAAGAGGTAAGCAGCTGACTTTTCTCCTCCCCTTAGGAAAGAAACTTTGCCTAAAACATTGTATTCTTTGCTAGTGATTCCCTCCAATCCACTCTGTTTAAATCTTTCCTTTACTACAGCTCTACAGAGTTCCCCTCTAATTGCTAGATGAGATGCATCTTATCTCTGAATCCTTTAATAAAGCTGATTAGATATTTAAATTTACTCAGTTGTATTTGTGTTGTTCAACAGTGTATATAACACTTGCTTGAAAATGTGTAGTTCATGTGTATAAAACTAAGATTAAAGTCTTTAAAATATACATAATGCTATCAGTTTGAGTTGTGAATCCTTAAAACATTTTTGTATGTAAGTTTTTATAATTTTTCCCCCAACAACATACCCTGAGTTAAAGGTCTCCTCTTCCTGTAAGCATTTCAATGAATGGCTACAATTTAACTATGCTAATTCATTTCTCATTGTCTCTTGGATTGGGAGGTTGTCCCAAAGGCCATAAAGATGTCCCAAAGATGGTTTAGAAACCATCTTTCATACTATTTTTGAAAACTTATAATCAACTCCTTAGTAAGCTTAGAGTTTTAGCTTCACATTAGAGCTTCCACTTTTCTTTAGTTCCTTGAATGCATTTAGTTAATGCATTCTTAAAAGCTTAAAAGTAGATGTACTTTTTCTTCCCCTTTGTTTTATTGTATATTAACCGAGTATCTTTTTAGAAATTTCTTTTAGCTCAGGTTCTCGCATCAAATGCTTCACCACTTCCTTCATTGTAACCTCAGGCAAGTTTCTCAGCCTCCTCATTACAGAATGGTAGAGAATGCTGGTGCCTGTTTCTTATAGATATGAGGACTGAATGAAAAAACATTTGCATACATTATTTGGAACATCATCCATGGTCAATAAACGTTAACTATATATGATAATGTAAGGAGAGACTCTTGCTTTAAAAACTACCAGTTTAAATAGATCTTATCATTTAGATCCACTTCCTTTCTTCTGCTTCTCAGATAATGGTCCTCTGTGGTACCTGAGCCTTGGTGCAGGTATTCCTAAACACCTTAAGTTCCTCTACAGGTGTCAGTCATGCTCAGTCTTGAGGCACATCAAAAATGATATGTTATGGGTTGTTTGAGTGGCTCATTTGGTGCCTTCAGCTCAGGTCATGATCCTAGGGTCCAAGGATGGAGTCCCGCATCCGGCTCCTCACTCTGCAGGGAGGCTGCTTCTCCCTCTGCCTGCTCTGCCTGCTTTTCCCCCTGCTTGTGCTCTCTCTCTCTCTCTCTCTCTCTCTTAAATAAATAAATAAATAAATAAAATATTTTTTAAAAAATGATATATTACTAACAATGTATTCAGTACCAAGGTTCACAAGTGACTTATTTTAAGAAATACACACATAGAAAATTCAAAATTATTTCCATAGAAATGATCACTTCCATTCCCTTTCATTGAGTAACAGCAAAGAGTGACAGTGCCCTTGAAATTGTGCATGTCCCATAGCAAATTCCATCTTGGATGGCATGCTTATGGCTGTCATCCCACTCATGGGTCATTATGAAAAAGGGGATGCTACCAGAGGACATTTAAAAGATTCTAACCAAACAAAATTAATTTACATTAAAAAATAGAGGAAGAAAGGAAGGAAGAGAAGATAGAGGGAGCAAGAAAAAGACTGGGAAGAAAGAGGGAATGAAAAGTCCTAAACTAACATGTAATACTCTTCAGGGAAAGAACCCCAATACATTTTTCTCTCCTTTAAAATGACTACTGGAAATCAAGCACTTTGGGGATATACACATTCACATTTGTTTCATTTCTAGCATTTTATTTTATGTTAATTACCTTTGATCAGTGTTTAGTTCATGTAAAGATCTGAATATTATAGTCATAATTTTTTGAAGATGTATTGTTTTTTCTATTTAATATATTTATAGGAAAGTCTGCTGTTATTATAGATGGTGTTAATTCTTAGAGAGTAATCATCTAATTATTCATGTACAATAATACATTATGTATTCATATAAATCTAGCATATAAAGATTATTCACACAAAAAAGCTATTTGTTTCTATACTGGCTGAAGGATAAAACTGTTGGTAGCAATAGGTAATGTTTATGGATTATAAATATTTTTACTGACATTAAACTGCTACATTATTTTTTTTCTTAAGTGTTTCCCCAATTTTGGTGGGGTTTTTTTGTTGTTGTTAATAAGTATATGAAAACAAAATTTACCTGGTTCAACTTTAAATACATATATTTGAAATCTGCAGAAGCCTTTTCTTACTTTCAGTTAAATGCAGCGTTTTAAGTTCTGTTAGGACCAGATACCTATCCTCAGGCAACTCGCCCCAGGCAACAGTCAAATGGAAACTTTTCCCTAAATAAACAGCAAGTTACTTAGTGATAACACAAACCAATTAAACTCCAGTTAACAAATTTAATATAAAGAAGAAATAGAACAGAAGATTTCAAAAGCTAAATCTAGGAAGAGGAAAAGTACCTGAAAATGTTTAAACCTAAAATATTCTGAATAATTGATGGATTTACATCCGTAATTTTAAAAAAGAGAGAAAATTTTTCTAGCAGTTTTGGTATCGGGATTTGGTCTGAAAATATTTTCTCCTACTAGTCATTATATAATTTTATTTTAGCAATTGATAGTTCACAGCCTCAATAATCTCCTCTGTGATAGTTTTCTCTTCACAAATTCATTGCAAAAATTAAGAAATATAACATGTGATGGACTTATTACAGTGTCTAGTGCATGGGAAGAAATGACAAATACTGTTATTGCTATCGTGATTTTTGAACCATGAGTTTGAACTAAATACCCAAATGCTGAAATAAAAGAAATAATTTAGACATTATAATATCTGATTCCCAGCAATTAGCAGAGATTAAAGACTCATTCTCAGATTATTGCATTCCACTGCAGAAAAGTAATCTTACAGAAAGTTGTCCTACTTATTTACTCAGGTGTGACAATTTGAGACCTGAGTGGATATGGGCTCATTGCAATGACTTTGTTTAGAGCATTAAAAAAAAAAAAAAAATCAAGCTATACATTGGAAAAAAGTGATTTTTAAAAGTTGGTTCCATTTATCATTCTCATTTATCATTCTACATGTACAAAGGCTTGCACGAAAATGAATCTGTCACTTCAGTACTCTTGTTTCTTACCTGGTCTTTTGAATATGAGTGTTCATTGAGTGTTCATGTCCCTGACATCAATAAGAATATCGTTCATAAAACAAACTTAAATAGTCATTTTAAGTCAAAAGAGTGTAATTTGATTAGAAACATGATATTATCAAAATCAGAGGATAAGAAGATTTTTAGAAACTTCATTACATTCCCATGAACAAATTGTTAAGAAAGATTAGTCTCATGTCTTATGACTGGGAAAAATTGTGTGGTTTCATTACCAGTATTCACTTACAAGCACAATACAATGGAACATGTGATTCGGAGACTGCCAGCATGAGGAAGGTTTATCTGGGGAATAATGTCACTGATATGAATAAGAAGCATTGTGATCATGATAATTATTATTCCAAGATTGAGAACAAGTCGTTGATAAAAACATAAGTAATGAGATAAAGACGTAAACCTATATCGTGACTATGGTGTTATGTACACACTCCTCTATTTCATTAACAGAGATGCTACACATATTCAGATGTCTCTGTTTACTACACCTATGAGCAGATTAGAGAGTTTTTGCAGATCCTGATAGCTTGATTACCTCATAAAATTGCCATTTCTTCACCTTTTTTCTTCATTTTTAAAGATCCAGTTTTAGCCCTACAATATTGACCATTCACTTCTATCATTGTAGGCTGGTTTATAATCAGTATAGTAGCTATGCTTATTTTCTCTGCATAACAGAACATACCAGTTTTCATTTATATCCCAGGAGATAAACATATATTTTTGAATTTGGGGACAAGTATTTAGCATACCCAGAGAAGATGATGAGCCAATTATAATTAATGCTTCTTTTTAAAAAAATTTTTTTTATTTGACAGAGAGATCACAGCAGGCAGAGAGGCAGGCAGAGAGAGAGGGGGAAGTAGGCTCCCTGCTGAGCAGAGCCTACTGCGGGGCTGGATGCCAGGACCCTGAGGTCATGACCTGAGCCAAAGGCAGAGGCTTAACCCACTGAGCCACACAGGTGCCCCACAATTAACACTTCTTTTAACAATCCTTGCCAAAGAAACCACACTTATATGGTCAATTAAGTCATTATAAAAAAGCCAAGAACACACAATGGGGAAAGGACAGCCTCTTTAATAAGTGGAAAACTGGACAGCTACATGCAGAAGAATGAAACTGGATCACTTTCTTACACCACACACAAAGACTAAATGAAAATTATTTAAAGACTTGATCAATAAGACCTGAAACTGTAAGACTCCTAGAATAGAATATAGGTGGTCAACTCCTTGACATCAGTCTTGGTGATGATTTTTTGGATTTGACACCAAAAATAACAAAAGAAAAATAAGCAAGTACAACTACATCAAACTGAAAAGCTTCTACATAGCAAAGAAAACCATCAACAAATGGGAAGGCAGCCTGCCAAATGGGAGAAAATATTTACAAATCATACATCTTATAAGAGATTAATATCCAAAGTATATAAAAACTCATATAACTCAATAGCAGAAAAAAAAAAGGCTAGAGGACATGAATAGAGATTTTTCCAAAGAACAAACAAATGGCCAACAGGTACATGAATAGGGGTCAACATCACTCATCATCAGGAAAATGCAAATCAAAACCACAACAAGATATCATCTCACACCTGTTATTTATTGATTGATTTTTTTAAAGTTTTTATTTAAATTCTAGTTATTTAACATATAATGTAATATTGGTTTCAGGAGTTGAATTCAGTGACTCATCACTTACATAGAGCACCCAGTGCTCATCACAAGTGCCCTCCTTAATACCCATCACCCATTTAGCCCATCCCCTGCCCACTTCCTCTCCAGCAACCCTCAGTTTGTACTCTGTAGTTAAGAGTCTCTTATGGGTTATTTCCTTCTCTCTTTTTTTTTTCCTTTCACCATGTTCATCTGTTTTGTTTCTTAAATTCCACATATGAGTGAAATCATATGGCATTTGTCTTTCTCTGACTGACCATTTCACTTACCGTAATACACTCTAACTCCATCCATGTTGCTGCAAATGGCAATATTTTATTCCTTTTGGTGGCTATATGTATACACACACACACACACACACACACACACACACACATATACACACACATACATACACATTTGGGCTCTTTCCATAATTTGGCTATTGTTGATAATGCTGCTAAAAACATCAGGGTGCATATGACCCTTTGAATCAGTATTTTTGTACCTTTTGGATAAATACGCAGTAGTGCATTTGCTGGGTCATAGGGTAGCTCTATTTTTAACATTTTGAGAAACCTCCATACTGTTTTCCAGAGTGGCTGCACCATTTTCCATTCCCACCAACAGTGTAAGAAAGTTCCCCTTTCCCTGTATCCTCACCAACATCTGTTGTTTCCTGTGTTGTTAATGACCTCACACCTGTTAGAATGGTTATTATCAAAAAGACAAGGTATAACAAGTATTGGCAAGGATATGGAGACAGGGGAACCCTTGTGCACTATTGATAGGAGTATGAACTAGCACAGTCACTATGGAAAACAGTATAGAGATTCCTAAAAAAATTAAACAGAACCACCATACGATCCAATAATTCTACTTCTAGATTATCCGCAAAGGAAACAGAATCACTATTTGTAAGAGATAGCTACATCCCATGTTCAGTACAGCATTATTTTTATCTACAATGGAGATTAAAATTATACATTATAATAAATTATTATTTATTCAACCCTAAAAGAGAAGAGAATCCTGCCATTTATGGTAATGTGCATGGACCCTGAGGGCATTACACTAAGTGAAATAAGTCAGAGAAAGACAAACACTGTATAATTTCATTTATATGTGGAATATGCAAAAAAAAAAAAAGCACCCCATCTCTGATACAGAGAACAGATTGGTGGTTGCTAGAGGTGGAGGGTAGGGGTGGGGGAAATGGATGAAGAGGGTCAAAAGGCACAAACTTCCAGTTACAAAATAAATAAATCCTGGGGATGTAATGTATAGCTTGGTGACTATAGTTAATACTGTATTGTATATTCAAAAGTTGCTAAAAGAGTACCTCATAAAAGTTCTCACCACAAGAAAAGATAATTTAACTATGTACAGTCACAAGTGTTAACTAGACTTAGTGGTGATCATTTGTTTATATATACATCCATAGAATCATTGTGGGTTTTTTTTGTTTTATTTTTTGGTTTTTTTTTTATAGTTATAGGTTTTTTTTAATTTAAGCTTTTTTATTTAAACATATAATGTTACCCCACCACCCTCTCCCAAACCCTCTCCCCCGACCCCCCTCAGTTTGTTTTATGACATTAAGAGTCTCTTTTGGTTTGTCTCCCTCCCGATCCCATCTTGTTTCATTTTTTCTTTTCCTACCACCTTAACCCCCACCCCCGTTGCATTGTGTTTTATACCTGAATATAATATATTATATACCAATTATAACCTCCCAAAAGAAACCATCTTAATCTCTTCTTCATGCCTTTTAACAAGTCTTAACCAGTGAGCCATTAGCTTTTATTAATTTTTCATGATAAACAGCTAAAGCAAATTGGTTTTTAGCTCCTAGATAGTAATGTAAGATCCTTTTATATGTTAACTAATTTAGTCCTTACAGTAGCTCTGTTAGAGATGGGGTGAATAAGTACAGGTGTAAAGAGAATTAATTGCTTCTCCATGGTCACACACTTGTAAGTGGAAATTGTTTATCAAGAGCTGCGCTCCTGATTGCTTTACTATGGGAGTCTCATCTGCATTATTTTTCTCCACTTATAAGCTACTTCACTAGTACATGCTCTTACCACATCTTTCCTGGAGTTATGCATAAGCTTATAAGCTAACATCTTTTCACACCAGGTCCAAATCTGTCCAGATATTTTATGTAAGATGCAATCTAGTCATAATACATCCCTTTAAACTGTTCTCAGTTGTTTAGTAGACAAAAGCCAAAATGCTTAGCATGACATACAAGAGACTTTGAAAATACTTATTTGAATTATTACTTATCTGAACTAATTTTTGCAAGCCTGACATCTTCATTGTCCTTTCTCATGGCTCCCCACCTTGCACTTTGACCTTCATAAGTAAAGAATCATCAGTAGTACCCAGAACACATAATGCTACTTTCAGATTCCACAACATTGGACACAGTTTCTTTCTCCACCCTGGTTTTGCAGAAAAATTCATATTAACTATTTAAATTTTTTCTTGTGTATCACCTCAACTCTAGTTTCTCAGAATGTCACCCTCTCCTATTACATTCTGCCCAACTCTCTTTTTTTAAAGATTTTATTTATTTCTTTGGCAGACAGAGATCACAAGCAGGCAGAGAGAGAGGAGGAAGCAGGCTTCCCTCTGAGCGGAGAGCCCAATGCGGGGCTCAATCCCAGGCCCCTGGGATCATGACCTGAGCCGAAGGCAGAGGCTTTAACCCACTAAGCCACCAAGGAGCCCTGCCCAACTCTTTTATACTCTCTGTTCTTTATACATATTTTCATTATCCACATTGTTCATACTGTAAGTATTCCCTCTCTTGTATGACTTCTCTGCTTGACTGAAATTCTTGAAGCCAGGATCTTCATCTTAGTCCTTTTTGTAACTTCCCTACCTAGGGGGCACCTAGTAAACAGTAGGAAATATATGAACAATGATCAGAGATTATCCATACTCATATAAGTTTTTAAACACACACACACACACACACACACACACACACACACACACACATCTACATTAGTAATGGACTTATAGGAAGTCTAATCTCTTCCAGTTTTCTCTACTCACCACTGAAATTTCTAGGCAATTTCTATCATCAATGCAGTATCTGAATGAGAACTCAGTCCTGGTTTTAAACTTGCTATATGTTATCCATAAAAGAACTTAGCTGGTATCTTTGAGTCCATAAAATTGGAAAACAACACACTATAGTTACAAAGCATATTGTTTTTTATCTTCCTTCTTGTTCTCAAATGATACTAATAGATAGTTATCAATATGTAGGATTGAAAAAAAAACTACAGGGAAATTAAGAGGTGATACAGAACTCTGTTCAAATTCGGATATTAATTAAAAAATTACATACCCAAAGCTTCACTATAGTAGGAATCCCATGATTTCCAAAGAGTGTCAAACATGTAGTCCTGCAGATGGTAGGAGATGAAATTTCTTACTCTGTCAGTGAAAGACATCTGGTCGGTGAGTTCTGATAAGATAGCAGGTACATAGGAAGGAGGGAATGGTACCTTCCCACAGTGCTTTTCCACTGTTGAAGCTGGAGAAAATCTCAAGGAGAACATAAATGGAATTCCCAGTTTTAAAGCTACTATATCACCACAAGGAAATACTGGATCTGATATTAGGACCTCAAACTTGCTTTTCTTCAGCTTGTCCATCAGGTTTTGGTTTTTGAGAACACCATCACAGATTTCTCTAGACAGTATGTGAAAGTCCTTGAGGACTCTAGCTATCTCCTGATAGAATCTCCAAATGGTTGAAGGAGATGGCCTATTTTCCATCCACGTCAAGACAAAGTCCTTGATGATTCCTTCTATTCTTTCTTTGCCAAAGGGCACCTTATATATTTCAAACATCAGAGATGGTTTAGAGGCCGGCGAGATGAAAAGTGCACCAGAGGCAACTAAGACAGTCACGTTATGCTCTTTTTTAATCAATTCATCTATAATTATCTTAATGTTCAGCCAATGACTCCCTTCCATTGGCCAAATCAGAACATTGCCACCAAGAGTGATTCCTAAGATACTAATCTTAAGAGAAAACAGCAGAATGTTCTTGTTTAACATGACGTATCTTGATGTAGAAGACTTGATGAAATGTGACATAAACGAATTTCTCTGCTTTTCAAGCAAAAAGAAAAGGCAAATTATTTTTCAGTTTTGAGTCAGAACAATTGATACCCTTAAGAGCCTTCTCTTGACCAAATAATATTACTCATGGTAGTACCTATTTTATGATAATTACAGGCTTGGGGTAACATGTGTCTTACTTCTCTACCTGTTGTTTAAGCTTGGGTTATGATTCTCAATCTCTGATCATTTTCTTAATGTGATCCTTCAAACCTTTCATTGCATCTCAAAATTGTGAAATTCTTACTATTAAATTCCTTGAAGTAGCTCTATATCTTAACTCTACACTCAGGCCTGGTACTGAAATATCAGATTATGTCAGAACTTGCTCAGAAATGTAGACATACCAAGGCTATAGATTTTCCAATATTTAATACATTTAATACAATGTCATTAGCAACAATCAAATATTATTATAGTAGTAATTTTTTTTAAAGATTTTATTTATTTATTTGAAAGAGAGAGACAGACAGTGGTAGTGAGAACAGGTGCAAGGAGAAAAGGGAATGGAGAGGAGAGGGAGAAGCAGGTTCCTTACTGATCAGGGACCCTGATGCAGGGTTTGACCCCAGGACCCTGGGATCAGGACCCAAGCTGAGGGGAGATGCTTAACAAACTGAGCCACCAGGTATCCCTGTAGTAACTGGTTCTTAATGAATAAGATTATTGCAAAGAAAATACTTATAAAAATGTGAAGTATAAGCAAATAGAGTAAGTGTAATTTTTATTACTACTTTAATATGTTCAGGAAAATATTTTTTATTTTTATTTTTTTAAACATTTTATTTATTTATTTGACAGAGATATAGAAAGAGAGGAAACACAAGCAGAGGGAGTGGGGGAGGGAGAAGCAGGCTTCCCGTGAAGCAGGGAGCCCGATGTGGGGGCTCAATCCCAGGACCCTGAGATCATGACCTGAGCAGAAGGCAAACACTTAAACTACAGAGTCACCCAGGTACCCCATGTTTAGGAAAATATTTTGTGTTAATAATCACTGAGAAAAAAGTATAAGTAAATGACTAAACTGTGTATTAGTATACATGCAAGAGATGATGGGTAATGTTACTAATCAATGGGAGTTCTTTGCAGAGAATTGCTAATTCAACCTTGCTTCTGTGGAAAGTGCCATTCAAAAGCCAGCTGGTCTGTGTGAGCAGTAACTACTACATATTTAGACCAAATCTTTCATATGTTCTAGTATTAATTAAGCCCTTACTGTGTGTCAGACATTGTGCAAAGTGTGTTACATGTTAATCTCATTTATTTCTCACTAAAAAAGAAAAAGAGATTCAATGAAGTTGATCCTATATTCTCACATCAAAGAAGGAACCATTGCTCAAAAAGTTTAGTAATTTGCCAAAGTCATATAGTAGAATAAGAAAAAAAGTGGTAGTAGTAGCCTTCAGACTCTTTGGCTCCCAGAGTCTACTGCATTAACCACTGGGATACATTGTCCTATCAGAGTATATCATGTCCCCTTACCAGTTGTAAGAAGTCTACCCGTATAAACCATAAAGTACCCCAAACATGCTGACACAAAATAAAATGCACACTATAAGTTTGTGTAACCCACACTGGGTAGTGTAGGACAAATCAGGAGTAAAATAATCTCTGAAAATTGTGCATGTGTATGTATATGTCCATGTATACATGGAGTTTTTTGTTTTAATAAACCTGTTGAAATTAGAAATCTTATATCCTTTAGTGATGTCTTTTCTGAGCTCCCCTATCACCAAAGGTAATCTATAGTGAAACCCTGATTACTTCTTTAAAATAGTTGCTAATTTTTACAATTCAGAGTTCTGCAGAGTAAGCATACAGTTCATGGTATGGATTTCAATTCAAGGCTCCATATACTAAAATTTTATAGTATGCACAAAGTTTCTGCGTGCTCGTGTCAGCCTGATCCACAGTTACTTGCCAGGATACTTGAAAAAGTTGTTGTGATTCACTAGAATGAACCATTGGTAACAATTCACTATTATTATACTCATTTTATTCACTACAAGGGAATAGATTCAGTTTTAAACAATTAAAATATAGTCTTTGTTCAGTTTATCTGGGTTTACTGGGTGCCTACTAGACAGAGAACTCACTGCTAAGTGAAAGATGAATCAAAGAGATAATTCTTACACCTATTTTATGTTCTCGGTGGAGATAATTGCATATATAACTACAGTAAAAATCAGCATAGTATTAGAGTCAGCATGATAATATAAGAATTTAGATATTAGAATCAAAAGCAAAGAATTTTAACTTAGCATTAAGCTGCTTAATATTGATGAGACCCACTTTTCTCATCTATAAAATAGAAATTAGAAACAATCCAAGAGGCTTTTATGAGTATTAAATAATACAGGATAAATAATCAAATGTTCATTAATATACAAAATGCATAACTATTCAATAACTACTATAAATTGTGTGATAATATAAGCAGTATACAAGATAAAAGTTATATTTAAATAAATAAAATAATATTGATTAATCTATAAGCATAGTGCATGGAGTAAAAGACATATTTAAAATCTATTGTCTTCCTCATTTCATTCTTTCTCCTAACTAGAGAAAATGATAGGTGACTTCAGATGAAATGACACAGGTAAAACCCATCACACCTGTATATAGAGATTGCTTTCTGTTGTTTGGGAGTTGAAGGTGGGGGGGTAAGATAGGGAAGTTTTCATTAGAGATGTGGTATTTGATGCTCATCTTTGAGTTTGAAGTGACTGGACATGAGTGACGAGCAATGTGCATGAAGGAAACCACTGTTACATCATAAATAAACTTTGATTTTTGAAAAAGCATCTCAATAATGGAACAGTATTAAGAAACTTCTCAAACTATTGAAGTTTAATTTTCAATTTGTGTTCTTAAATTTAATAGAAAGCTAAATGAAGAAATTATATGGGCCATAAAGACTTAAACAGGTTGTAAAATAAGTTTTTCTGAAAACTAAAAACGTGATTTTAATTATTCTGACCTTAGGATCACTGAAATGGTAATCTACTCTCTCCAAAAAATTTTTGGAGATTATAGCTAAAATATGACTAATATATTAATGAAATCAGATGAGTTCAAAGGAAAAGCTAATGTAATTAAAAAGAAGTTACTATATACAAATATTTTTATCCTAGGTCATGATAATAAAAGGTGCTTCAATTAACTGAACAAAAAGAGAGTACACATAATATTTACATTACCAAAACTGGTTATTGCTTTTACATCAGGATTTTCCTTACAGAAACTTTAAATATCCCTTTTTAAATAAATAATTTTGACTTTGCATAAAACTTATTTGATATATATAAATTTAAAATATATAAATGTAAAATATATAGACATAAAAAATCCGTTACACAACATTAAGAAAATAAAATACCCACCAAAGAATGACATATTAATTCTTATTATGCCATGCTATCTTAAAGACTGTAGTAGTCACTTGTGAGAATCATTTTTGTATTTTTTTGAATACTTTCTGTATTCACTTTATGTGTTACCTAGTGAACGACCAAATGAGCTGTCCACTGTAGGAACTAAAGGTAATAGGAAAACCTTTAAAGAGGACAGCGAGCCAGCACCTGTGTGTCTCAGTTGGTTAAGTGTTTGCCTTCTGCTTGGGTCGTGATCCCAGGGTCCTTAGGTTGAGCCTGGGCTCCTTGCTCATCAGGGGGTCTGCTTCTCCCTCCACCCCTCCCCCTGCTTATGCTCTCTCTTTCAAATAAGTGAAATCTTTAAAACATGAAAAATAAAGAAGCCAATGAGCTCACATTGGGATAAAACATTCACCTTACTGCTCAATAAAACAGTTCCCTCAATATCAAATTATTCGGAAGTATAACACTTGAGGGGGGACCCAAATTATTTAAAAATAGAAATGGATACTTTTTTAAAGTAATGAAACAAGCTAAAAGTTAACCTACAACCTTGTAATGATTGATATTTCTTTTAGAAGAAAATATAAATCCAGATATACATCATACATTGCTTTTGTATTACTTGTCATAAGATTTTCAAATTTCTTACCTGAAGTTTTCAGCCAGAACTTTAATAACACTCATTTGCTATTTGAAAGTTGAATTTAAATAGGTGCTAGCTGGGTAAACATAATATGGTGAGAAATACGATCTTAAAGAAGAGATTGAACAGATTTGTTTACTCCTAAGGCATTCCACTTCCATTACATTATTAAGCAGATTAACCTTGTGTTAGGTGTTCCCTTCTGTTGGTTTTCTGGCATCTATTTGCATTAAATATTGCCTTTGCTATTATGGTCTCTGCATCCTTTCACCCTCCCCCACCCAACCAAGTATGTCTGGATATATATGAAATAATGACTGGTGATAGTTAATAATCATTGATTATTAATAAGAAATATGGCAAATATCTCCCATACCCATGCAACATAAAATTATTATTGTCACTACAATTATGAAAAGAATTTTTTTAATTGAGTTCTTTTTTTCCTGACTTGTGTAATGATCAGAGGGGATTATGTTAATTCACACGGTAGGAGTTACACCAGAACTGAATTTCTCTGTCTAAGGAAGAAACATCTCAGACAAATTCTGGTGTTCTTATTGATCTTTGTATCTATTTTTTTTTAAAAGTACTACATTATGTTGGTTCATAACCCTTTCAAGAGCTTCCCTGGCATAATCTGAAATTGGCCCCTGTATTCAGAGGGCAAGGAGAGACCAAAGAAAGAGGCAGTTTGTGCCAGGCTAGCAGGTGGCAATTTTAATAAGCAAAAGGAATTTACACATGAAGCTTCTCTTGGGTGGCAGCAAGATGAATGGATCCTTGCACCCACCTGCAAAATCTCAGAAGTTTATAAAGAGGTCTTAACTGAGTTCAGTCCCATATATCCTGTAGGATTTTCCATAATTACCTCAAAGCAACATCTTTAGAACAGTAAGTGGAACCCACATTCCAAGGATAGGGGACAAGGTGAGGAACCTCTGACTGAGTTTTGGGGTCCAGCTTATAGATCACCCGAGGGTCATGTCTTTTCTATGATCTTCCCCAAACATTCCATCTCCCATGACCGGATCTTACAATATCACGGGCCCCTCTTCTGCAACGGGCCCCGAACAGGCAGTCAAGGATTTCACTAGCTTGGGGGTGACTGGTTTAGCAGCTGTATGGCTTCGGTGACAGTAAACGCCACACCAACAATATAGGCACATCTAAGAGAAAACACAGATTAGAACGATAATTTCCAAAGTCAGTGACAATTTTTTCTACAAAAGTTGATCTGAAATGTTGATTTGTCAGTTCCCCTAAGCTGCAGGTCAGATCACTCAGGACATTCCCTTGTGTCCTTATGTGATGGATTAGTAGGCTCCTTCATCAAGTATGACCAGACAACAGTCTGTTTGGATAATGGCACAGATGGCTCCTTGTGAGACAGTGATAATGTCTAAGATCATTTTATTTTGGAAAACAGATTTTCTCATCAGAGACATTTCAGTGTTCAGTAAGGACAGGATTTGTTGACTATCATTTAAGGTTTACCGCACGAATTTAGTAAGGGTTTCTATATGTGTTAAAATGTCCTATATGTGTTAAAATGCTGGGATGCCTGGGTGGCTCCATCAGTTAAGTGTCTGCCTTCAGTTCAGGGCATGATCCCATCAGACTCCTTGCTCATTGGGGAGACTGCTTCTCCCTCTGCCTGCCCCTCCCCTGCTTGTGCATGCTCTCTCTCTGTCTGTCTATCTCTCTGACAAATAAATAAATAAAATCTTCTTTAAAAATGTCCTCCAGGCCAATGGAGAGAAGAAAGCAGCGAAACTATCATAGCAGTGAAAACACAGAATGTTTCCTACTGGTCCTGAGGACAGGGAAGTTGGCAGCTTTAGAAACTTGAACTGGTTGTACATATAATACATGTTGGCCAGGGGATACAGCACTGTCAGGCAACGGAAAATGGGTTCTGGGTGGGTATGCCAGATCAGGGCCCACATCTTCTCTTCTCTTTTAATGGTGCATGTTCCATTCCAGGCATCCTGCATTTTAGCAGGTGCAGCTTGAAGTAGGACAATAGGAGGAGGAGATTGAGTATTTCCCCCTCTCCCAGGAGTGGGAAGTAACACCCATCTTGGTGGGATGTTCCACGGTAAATTCCAGTAGGTGACACCTTTTCCAAGTAGCATACCACACTGATCCACAAGGAGAGCTGGGGCAGTGTCTGTTTCCCATGATTTCCATGACTTTACGGTATTGGGCACTTTGGCAGGACTTCCTGATCTGGCAAATAGAGCAATAAGCCCTACTAGTTGATCATTCAAATGTGTTAAAGTCTGGAGCAATATTTTACTCCACCCAGCTGAGGAGATTTTACCCGTTAACAATTAATTTGCTGCTTTAATATTTCATTTTCCTTTTCTATCAACCTTGCTGAGTGTGAGTTATAGGGGAGATGGACCCTCCTTTTAGTGTCATGTGCTATTGCCCATTCTTGCAAATCATGGCCTTTGAAATATAACCACAGATCACTATCCATACATGGTAGTCAGTTTCTCCTATAAATAATGGTGGCAGCCTGGTTTGCATGGTGGTAGGGGAAATCTTGGGTTAGACCAGATGCAAACCAAGGCAAATTTAGAACCTGCACTCTGAAGGAGAGGGCCAATATGATGAATTTGCCAAACCCTTACCAGCTGGGAACTAAAATGGGTGCCCTAGATTCTTTAGGCAGTTGCCTTGGCTTCTAAGAATACACAGGACATGCTCTACTGCATTAACTAAGTCATCATACCGCAAGAACAATCTGACCTCCCTGGCAATACACCATCCTACTCAGGCACTCTGATGACCCCAATCTGTTGTACCTACTGAAGGGTCAGTAGCTAAGACTTCTACCTGAGCTAAGGCATCAGCTTCTTGATTGTCAGAGCCTTATGAGCTGGGATGGGGAAAGCTGTGAGGGCTGCCTCAGGCTCTTGCAGACAGACCCAAATGTCTTTCCACACATTTTTTCCCCCAAAACGGCTGGCTTATGATCATCCTCACTTTAATTTTCCATTGTCCAAGCTATAGGGCTAGTCACTTTAGAAAAGCCCAACTGTCAGTGCAAAGAATTAACAACAAATCACCTGCCAGACTGCTCTGAGCTCAGCCCATTGGCTGCTGCATCTGCTGCTTTGTGAGAGACTCTAGGTGGAGGAACACTGTGTACACTGCTGGGAGCTATAGTTCTATGGCAGTATATCAGGTTTCTGCTCCCTTCTAGAGCTTGGGCCAAAATCACAGGTGTATTCTCCCTTTCTGTTGTCTCTGCCACAATGTCCAATCCATACCTTAAAAAGTTACATTCACATCTAACTCAAATGGTAACCCTGCTTAGGAGATGGCCAGAGCTTCAATGTGTTTCACCAGTATTTTGCTTTCTCAAAAGCAGCTTGCTGCTTTGATTCCCAGTTCCACATGTATCTTTTATTTACCAGGCAGTATAAGGGACAGAGGTGTATTGTGCCATGTGAGGAATAAAAATCTTCCAAAACCCAAATATCTACAAAGGCTTATACCTCGTTAACATTTTAAGTGTTGGGATAAATTTGCATATTATCAATCATAACTTTTGGAATAACATGAGTCTTACTAGACCAGACAACACCCAAACCTTACTGTGGTGTCTGGGCCTCCAGTTTTCTGTGGATTCATTTCTCATCCTTTCCCTCACAGATGTTCCAGCAAAGCCTGCAGTGTGTCCTGCAGCAGAGGCAAATCTTTATGTGTTGATATTATAACATCAATATAATGAGCACTTTTTACTAATGTGGGAAGAACAGAGACAAGTCCCCAACTACCATCCCATGACACATGGTGGGGCTATATAGGTAACTTTGGGGGAACACTGGAAATTTCAAATAAAAACAAACCTATGAGGAAGGAGTTAAGATAGCAGAGTAGACGGGAGGCCCTGGGCTTGCCTCATTTTTGAACAAAGCTGATCAACATCAAAACATTTTGAACAACTAGGAAATTTATCTGAAGAGTCCAGCCAGATGGGAAGCAGTGCTCCTGGGGAGAGGGAAGACAGAGGCCTGGGAGTAGAAGGTGAACAGCATAGTGCATGGCTCCCCCCTGGGTCACACTGGGAGAGAACATTCGTTTTCTTGGAGCACATTTGGAAGAGGGTATATTGCTTCTCTTGTACAAGGCACCCAGGGGCTGGGGGGCACCACTGAGCAGCCATTCAATAACAAGGGACAGAGACATGTGCAAAGGACAGATAATCTGGTTGCAGCTTTTCACTGTGCTTTACCATACACTCCAGGCATCCTTGTGGCCATGTGACTGCTTTTCTGAGATAGAACAGTGCTGGGTGCTAAACTGTGAGGCTCTCCTGCAGAGGAGGGGAGCAGGTCCATGCCTTGCTGCGTCCTTTAAGATTTGGAGCTTTTAATCCCAGCCACCAGCCAGAGATAAAACACAGGACTGTGGCTCCCAGCATGCAGTCAGCCTGGGCATGGACAGGTTGAGGGTAGGGATCTGACTGAGGTCTGGAACACAGCAGGGGAGATTGTTCATTTTTCTGTGAGTGCCTCCTGAACAGTGGCAGCCTTTTGGTTCTATCCCTGTGGATGAGAGGGTGGAATGGTGTCATCTTCCAATGCCACCCCTCCCCCCAACATGTTTGGGCTTCAGAGAGAAACATAGTGCCTCCAGTGGAGGCTGGGACTGCTTACACCAGACATCACCTCCCTGCACCTTGCAGGGGCATCTTTACTAGGGCAGGTCTGACTGTGAACCTGCACAGTGGATCTCTTTCCCAGAGAACCAACACAGTCCCCACCATGTGTACCAAGTCTATTGATCATTGATTGCTCCAAAGTGTCAACTTTAGTTCTGATGGAAATAGGACTAGCCCCCCACCCCCAATTTTCCTTTGGAATCAAGCTTATAGTTTTTTGTTTATCTGTTTGCTTTTTTTGTTGTTCCTTGTCCTTTTCTCTTTTTTTGGACCAGATTTTTTCTGGTTTTGCTTATGTGTTTGTTTTAATCAGGCTTATCTTAACAAACACATCAAAATACACCTAGGTAAAGGCTCAAACACATCCTCACTGCAAGCAAGGAGGAACTCTGTAGGGGAATAACCTGTGGAAAAGAGCAGCCAAAACACAGCAGGAGAGTGTATACGGCATACATCAGAAACACCTCCTGAAGCACCAGGCCCTGGATAGTGCAAGACCCCTTTTTGATATCACATTATTCTCAGGAGCAAGAAATATAACAAGATTTCATAACATGCAAAAGGCAGAAACTTAGCCAAAATGACACGATGGAGGAATTCTCCCCAAAGAAGATTAAGAAGAAGTCACAGACTTGGTTAAAACAGATATAAGCAATATATGTGAACAATAATTTAGAACAGTCATAAGAATACTAGCTGGGTTTCAAAAAAGCATGAGACACCAGAGTAACCCTTGCTATAGATAAAAAGACCTAAAAACTAATCAGGCTGAAATAAAAAATGCTATAACTGGTTGTGAAACTGACTGGATGTAATCAGAACAAAGATAGAAGATGCAAAGGAAGGAAGTGGTAATAGAAGATAAAATTATGAAAAATAATGAAGCTGAAAAATAAAAGGAAAGAAAACTATTAGATCATAAATATAGATTTAGGGAACTCAGTAATTCCATAGAGTTCAATAAACCCATATCATAAGAGTCCCAGAAGAAGAACAGGAAAGGGGGGCAAAACAAATTATAGCTGAGAACTTCCTTAATCTGGGAAACAAGCATTCAAGTCCAAGAGCCACAGAAAACTCTCCAGAAAAATCAACAAAAACAAGTCAACACCAAGACATATCATAGTGAAACTTGCTAAATACAAAGGTGAAGAGAGAATTCTGACAGCAGCTAGGAACAAAAGATCTTTAACCCACAAGGGTAGACATATAAGGCTAGCAGCAGACCTATCCATAGAATTGGCAGGCCAGAAAAGAGTGGCATGATATATTCAACATACTAAATAGGAAAAATATCCAGCCAAGAATACTTTATCCAGCAAGGCTGTCATTCAGAATATAAAAAGAGATAAAAGAGTTTCCAAGACAAGTAAAAACTAAAGGAGTTTGTGAATAATAAACCAGCTCTGCAAGAAATATTAAAGGGAAGTCTTTGAGTGGGAGACCAAAAGCAAAAAAGACTAGAAAGGAACAGAGATGATCTACAAGAACAGTGACTACAGTTAATACAGTGGCACTAAATTCATATTTATCAGTAATTATTCTGAATGTAAATGGACTAAATGCTCCAATCAAAAGATGTAGCATACCAAAGTGGATTAAAAAAAAAAAGACCTACTGATATGCTGCTTATAAGAGACTCATTTTAGATCCAAAGACACATCCAGACTGAAAGTGAGGTGGTGGAGAATAATTTATCATGCTAATGGACACTAAAAGAAAGCTGGTGTATGTGTACTTGCATAAGACAAATGAGATTTTCAACCAAAGACTGTAGTATGATATGAAAAAGAGCACTATATCATAATAAAGAGGTCTAGCCACAAGAAAATCTAACAATTGTAAATATGTATGCCCCCAACTTTGGAGCAACCATGTATATAAATCAATTAATAACAAACTTAAAGGAACTCATTGATAATAATACAATAATAGTAAGGAACTTTAACACCTCACTCCCAGCAATCATCTAAGCAGAAGCTCAACAAGCCAACAATGACACTCTGGACCAGATGGACTTAATAGACATATTCAGAGCATTTCATCCTAGAACAGCAGAATAAACATTCTTATTGAGTGCACATGGAACATTCTCCAGAATAGTCCACACACTGGGTCACAATCAGGCTTCAAATGGTACAAAAAGATTGGGGTGCCTGCATGGCTCAGATGGTTAAGGTCTGTCTTTGGCTCAGATCGTGGTCTCTGGGTCCCAGAATTGAGCCCCATGTCAGGCTCCCCACTGCTTCTCCCTCTGCCTGTCTCCCCTGTTCATGCTCTCTCTCTCTCTTTCTAAGATGAATAAAGAAAATCTGAAGGGAAAAAAAAAAAGATTGAGATCATACCATGCATATTTTCAGGCCACAGTGCTATGCAATTTGAAGTCAACAACAAGGAAAATTTGGAAAGATCACAAATACATGGAGATTAAAGAACATCCTACTGAAGAATGAGTGGGTCAATCAGTAAATTAATAAATAAAAAATACATAGAAGCAAAAGAAAATGAAAACATGACAATCCAAGATCTTTGGGATGCAGCAAAAGCAGTTCTAAGAGGGAAGCAGATAGCAATACAGGCCTTTCTTAAGAAGCAAGAAAAGTCTAGGGGCACCTGGGTGGCTCAGTGGTTTAATCTTCTGCCTTCGGCTCAGGTCATGATCTCAGGGTCCTGGGATCGAGCACCACATCGGGCTCTCTGCTCAGTGGGGACCCTGCTTCCCCCCGCCACCTGCTGCTCTGCCTGCTTGTGATCTCTCTCTCTCTCTGTCAAATTAATAAATAAAATCTTTAAAAAAAAAAAAAGAAGCAAGAAAAGTCTCAAATATACAACCTAACCTTACACTTAAAGAAGCTGGAAAAAGAGCAGGAAGTAAAGCCTAAAACCACCAGAAGAAGGGAAATGATTAATATTAGAACAGAAATGAATGATATAGAAGTTATAAAACAACAACAACAACAATGGTAGGACAGATCAATGAAACTAGGAGCTGATTCTCTGAAAGGTTCAACAAAATTGATAACCCCCTAGTCAGACTTATGAAAAAGAAAAGAGAAAGTACCTGAATAAATAAAATCATGAATGAAAGAGGAGACATCACAACCAACACTGCAGAAATACAAATAATAATAAGAGAATATTATGAGCATTAATATGCCAAAAAATTAGGTAATCTAGAAGAAATAAATAAATTCCTAAAAGCATATAAACCATCAAAACTGAAACAGGAAGAAATAGAAAATCTGGGCAGATCCATAACAAGCAAAGAAATTGAATCAGTTATCAAAAATCTCCTAACAAGGGCGCCTGGGTAGCTCAGTGGGTTAAGCCTCTGCCTTCAGCTCAGGTCATGATCTCAGGGTCCTGGGATCCAGCCCCTCGTTGGGCTCTCTGCTCAGCAGGGAGCCTGCTTCCCCCTTTTCTCTGCCTGCCCCTCTGCCTACTTCTGTTCTCTCTCTTTCTGTCAAATAAATAAATAAATAAATAAAATATTAAAAAAAAAATCTTCCAACAAATGCAAGTCCAGGACCAGATGGCTTCCCAAGGGAATTCTACCAAACATTCAAAGAATTAGTATATATTCTTCTGAAACTGTTCCAAAAAATATAAAGGGAAGGAAAACTTCCAAACTCATTCTATAAGGGCAGCATTACCTTGATTCCACAATCAGACAAAGACCCACTAAAAAGGAGAATTATAGGCCAAGATCCCAGATGAACATGGACACAAACCTAACTGAATCCAACAGTAAATTAAAAGGATTATTCACCCTGATCGAGTGGGATTTATTACTATATTTTCCACAAATAGAGCATCTTTTCTTGATGAAAACCCTTAATAAAGTAGGAATAGAAGGAACATACCTCAGTAACATAAAGGCCATATACAAAAGACAACCAGTGAATATCATCCTCAACAGGGAAACACTGAGAGCTTTTCCCCTAAGATCAGGAAAACGACAAGGATGCCCACTCTCACCAATTTTGTTCAACATAGTACTGGAAGTCCTAGCCTTAGCAATTGGTCAACAAAAAGAAAAGGCATTAAAGAAGCAAGGAAGAGGGGCACCTGGGTGGCTCAGTGGGTTAAGCCTCTGCCTTCAGCTCAGATCATGATCCCAGGGTCCTGGGATCGAGCCCCGCCTCGGGCTCTCTGCTCAGCAGGGAGCCTGCTTCCCCCTCTCTCTCTGCCTGCCTCCTCTGCCTACTTGTGATCTCTCTCTCTGTCAAATAAATAAAATCTTTAAAAAAAATTAAAAAGCAAGGAAGATGTCAAACTATCACTATTCACAGATGACATGATACTGTATGTTAAAAACCCAAATGACTCCACCAAAAAATTGTTAGAACTGATACATGAATTCAGTAAAATTTCAAGATGTAAAATCAACATACAGAAATCTATTGCATTTCTATACACCAAAAATGAAGCAAAAGAATGAGAAATCAAGGAATTGATTCCATTTACAACTAAGCCAAAACCCATAAAAGACCTAAGAATAACATAACGAAAGAGGTAAAGATCTATACTCTGAAAACTATAGACACTTATGAAAAAATTGAAGATGACAAGAAATGGAAAAAATTCCATGCTTATGATTGGAAGAACAAATACTATTAAAATGTCTATGCCACCTAAAGCAATCTACACATTCAATGTAAATAAAATAACACCAAATAAAATAACACCAATGTTTTCCATCAGTGTTTTCTACAGAGCTGGAAAAAAATTGTAAAATAACACCAGTGTTTTTCACAGAGCTCGATCAAACAATTCCAAAATTTGTATGGAACCAGAAAAGACACTGAATAGCCAAAAGAATGTTGAAAAAAAAACCAAACCTGGAGCCATCACAATTATCAACTTCAAGCTACATTACAAAGCTACAATTATCAAGACACTATGATTCTGGCACAAAAGCAGACACATAAATCAATAAAATAGAATAATGAACCCAGAAATGGACCCACAACTACATGGTCAACTGATAGTCAACAAAGCAGGAATGAATGTCCAATGAAAAAAGACAGTCTCTTCAACAAATGATGTTGGGAAAATTAGACAGAAACATGCATATGAATGAAACTGACCACTTTCTTCCATCATACACAAACATAAACTAAAAATGGATGAAAGAACTAAAAGTGAAACAGGAAACCATAAAAATCCTAGAAGAGAACACTGACAAAAACCCCTTTTTTCTCTTCTGTAGCAATTTCCTACTAGACATGTCTCCAGGGGCAAGGGAAACAAAAGCAAAAATGAACAACTGGGGCTTTATCAAGATAAAAAGCTGCAGGATGAAGGAAACAATCAACAAAACTAAAAGGCAACCTACAGAATGGAAGGTATTTGCAAATGACACATTGGATAAAAGTTAGTATACAAAATCTATAAGTAACTTTACAAAATCAATACCCCCCAAAAAATAACCCTGTCAAGAAATGGGCAGAAGACATAAACAGACATTTCTCCAAAGAAGACATACAAATGGCCTACTGACACATGAAAAATACTCAACATCATTCATTATCAAAGAAATACAAATCAAAACCACAATGAGATACCTCCTCATACCTGTCAGAATGACTAAAATTAACAACTCAGGAGACAATAGATATTGGCAAAGATGTGGAGAAAGTGGAACCCTCTTACACTGTTAGTGAGAATGCAAACTGGGGGAGCCATTCTTGAAAACAGTATGGAGGTTCCTCAAAAAGTTAAAAATAGAGCTACCCCATAACCCAGCAATAACACTACTAAGTATTTATACAAGGACACAAAAATACTGATTTAAAGGGGCTCATGCACCCCAATGTATATAGCAGGCCTATCAACAATAGTCAAATTATGGAAAAAGCCCAAATGCCCATCAAATGATGAATGGAAAAAGAATAGGTGGTATATATATATATATATTATATATATATATAATATATATATTATATATATATATAGTGGAATATTACTCAGCCATCAAAAAGAATAAAATTGTGCCATTTGCAATGATGTGGATGGAGCTAGAGTTTATTATGCTAAGTGAAATAAGTGAGTCAGAGAAAGACAAATACCATATGATTTCACTCATATGTGGAATTTAAGAAACAAAATAGCTGAACACAGGGGAAGGGAAGGAAAAATAAAATATGATAAAAACAGAGAGGGAAGCAAACCGTAAGAGACAGATAAGTATAGAGAACAAACTGAGGGTTGTTGGAGGGGAGGTTGGGGACTGCTAAATGGGTAATGGGCATTAAGGAATACACTTATTGGGGTGAGCTCTGTTTTATATAAGTGATGAATCACCAAATGCTACTCTTGAAACTAATACTACACGTATGTTAACTAATTTGAATGTAAACAAAATATTTGAAGTTAAAAAATCTATATTAAAAGTTCCAGCAAGGAATAACAATGTAATTTGATAGGGCAATGCAATTTATTTGGTATTACATTCTGATAAGGTACAATAATGTTCTAAAGTACCATAGCAATTAGTTATAATAGCTCAAATTCTCTCTAGAATTAAAAGATTTTTTTCATAAAAACTAATTTTATTTGAATTGTTAAAAATTTAAGCAAAAGATACTTTAGAGTCAGAATAAAGTATGACAAAAATTTCATTGACATAGTGCAGCATGGTATTAAGACAAAATGAAGGAGAGTAAATAGAATTACTGGAACAAATTAAACATTCAATGAAATTATTTTTATGACAAGTATGAGACACATTGCCTCTGAAGAGCCTCTTAAAATTAAAAATAATACTAAAAATCAGAGTCCTCTCATGTCTTTGGCCGAATACCAATCTTCACATGCATGTGACAAGCCTCCTGAGACTGGGTAAGAACTGGAGAAACAGTAGGTGGTATGGCAGTAGTCCCTATTTCCTCCACCAGGCTGGAAAGACCTGCGAACACTTCAAGCAGAGTCCTTAAAAGTGTGTTACCTCATTGGTGGGGTAAATTTTACTCTGAAATAAATATATTCTAAAGATGAATTAACTTCATAGCAAGCTTCTAATGGCTCAAATTCCCAATGTCTCTCTTCTAGAACAAAAACCCTGTATATCTAAAAAAAGAATACCAAATAATATAAATAAAATTCCATCACCTAACAAGGTAAATTCACAATAAAAAGTTTTAAGACATTTAACCAACTATAAATATATGACTTACAGCATATAATGTATAGTCTCCCATTCAGTAAATAAAGTCATAGTGCTGACAGATGATAGAATTAGTTGACAAGGACTTTAAAACAACTACTAAAACTAGCACATGGCCAAAAATATAAACATAAGTGCATGAAGAGAGAGTAAAAAAGTTAAAGAGGCCAATATTAAAGTTCTAGAGATGAAAAATACAACATCTAAAATGAAAAACGCATTGGATGGGGGGCACCTGGATGGCTCAATCAGTTGAGTAGTCGACTCTTGACTTTGGTTCAGGTCATGATCTCAGTGTTGTGCGATCCAGCTCCCTGGCTTGGTGTGGAGTCAGCTTGAGATTCTCTCTCTCCCTCTACCCTTCTTCCCACTTGTGCTCTCCCTCTTATCTCTCTTTAAAATAAAAAAATAAAATATTTAAGAAAAATAAAAATACATTGGATGGATTAATAGATTAGACACAGAATAGAAAAAAAATGAATGTGAAGACATACTAATAGAAATTACACAAAATGAAATGCAAATAAAATTAACTATTCTCCATTAAAAAAAACAAAACAAACAAACAAAAAACACAGCAGCCTGCCATACAGATAATTATGTAATTATGGTCTTGAAGGAAGGAGTGGCTATAGAAATAAATATTGCCAAACTTTTTTCAAGTTTGAAAAATCACATACATACTTAGATCCAAGAGGTCAATTAATCAAATTTTTAAAAAAAGAAAAAAATCACCTCTAATGCCTCATAATTAATATGTTGACCATTAGTGATTAAAAATATCTCAAAATAGTAAAGATTAAAAAAATTATCTAACAAAGGAACAAAGAAAAGAATTAAAATACATTTCTTATTATAAGCAATACAAGTTAAAAAACAGTAGAGTGACATCTATAAAGAAGTAAAAGAAATGAAAACTTTAGAATTTTAAGAGTTTTATATATTACTATACATTAATAATCAATCATATAATAATTTTATTTAATATATTGATATATAATTAATGCTCTATCAATATTTTATGAATTATTTTATCATAAAATTGATTATTTTATTATTAGTTAATTAGGAATTAATTATATTATTATAACAAAATACTGGTATTATATTTATATGATATAACATATCAATTCTATACTTTGTATGATTATATTATTAATTATATATTATATAATATATGTGATCTATGATAAATATATTTATTGATTGTATATATTAATTATGTTAATACATTAATAGTATAATATGATTATATATAATTATAGATATATTATCTATCAATATATCTATAATTAATATAAATAAAATAAAACTAAAAAATTAGAAAAATGTATTTTATAGAAAATACATTTTTTCACTTTTTAAAGTAAGGACTAATTAAAGGCTTTTTTTCATAGCTACAAGAATTAAGAAATGTTCAAGAGGGAAAATTATCCCCACTGGAAATTTGTTTCTATACAAATGAATGAAGAATACCGGAAATGGTAAATATGTGGATGAATATGAAAGACATTTTTTCTTATTTTATTTAATATCTCTAAAAGTTAAATGACTATTTAAAACTAAAATACTAACAAAGTATGGTGAAATTTATAACATGTAGAAATAAATTGTATTACAAAGTAGTACATACTCTGTGAAGGGGTACAGGAAGTACACTGTTTAAAGTTATTTTACTAAAGATAATACTTATTATAGACTTCCGAGTATATAAAAACAAAACTCAAAACTCAAAAAAAATTGAAATAGCTAATAAGCTAATAAAAATGATAACACAGAATCATAAAGAATACTCTATTAGTCCAAATGAAATAAGAAGGAAAAAGAAAGAAGAGATAAAATAAAGAGAAAATAAATAGCAAGATGGCGAATTTGAACTCAACATATAGATAATCACGTTTAATGTAGTTACATTAAACATCTGATCTAATCTAATCTAATAACATCTAATCTAATCTATCTAATATATCTAATCTATAATCTATCTAATCTATACATCTAATAATCTAATAACATCTAATCTAATCTATAAATCTAATCTATAATTATCTATAATGACATTAAACATGATTCATTTACCCCTCCTAATTATAAATTAGATATTACCAGATTAGATTTTTTAAAAAGGAAGATTATACTGTATGCTATCAACACACACCCACTTTATAAAGAAAAATTTTGAATACATGCACCATGATTATGTTAATATATAATATAAGATAACATATACATATGTTAATATGTTAATATAGCTGGAGTGGCTATCTTAATATCAGATAAAGTAAATTTTCAGAGTAAAGAATATTATTAGGGATTAAGAGGTTCACTTTATAATTAAAAGTGTTAATTTATCAAGAAGATAGCACAATCTCATTTCTTCTTATTTGCCACTTATAACCGTGAATTCAGTTCTTTGCGTTCTCTTGAATTTCTTTGTACTACTACCATTTTTGTTCTTATTATTAAATAACATATGGTATTTATATTTTTAAAATCTTTATATAAATATTGTTATTTTTGTTATATGTGTGCATATATGCATACATGTGTTTTATATGTAGGGCAAAGAAAATTGTTAATATATGGTTAGATCTAACCATTAATTGAATAAAATATTAGAAAAACCCTCATGAAGTTGAAAAACATAAAAGAGAGAAATAAAATATTTAATGACTATCATAAAGAGCAAATGGAATTCAAGTGCCATAGGATAATTTATTGTTCCAGAGAAAAATGGAAATACTGATTAATTTTATGCATTGATAAATTTAATAAGAAAGTTAAAAAAATGAAGAAATAGGAGTGCCTGGGTGGCTCAGTGGGTTAAACCTCTGCCTTCGGCTCAGGTCATGATCTCAGGGTTCTGGGATCGAGCCCCATGTCGGGCTCTGCTCAGCCAGGAGCCTGCTTCCTCCTCTCTCTCTCTCTGCCTGCCTCTCTGTCTACTTGTGATCTCTGTCAAATAAATAAATAAAATCTTTTAAAAAAATGAAGAAATAAATTAATCAAAACTGATGTAATAAGGAAGAGTCAATGAATTTGTCCCAAGAACCATATAAGAAATTCAATCAGTAATTAAATAAATTCCAAAAACATTCCAGTTCCAGACCAGATTTCTGAGCAAGTGTTACCAGATACTCAAAGAATGGGTCATTTTAAATTTCCCCTCGAGGGTAGGTAATCATGATACCAAAACATTATGTATAGTACAAAAAAGAGAAATGACAGGAAAATCACACTGCTAAGGCAATTAAGAACACAAAATATTAGCAAAACTTTAAACTATGTGTAACAATCTTCAAGTACGAGTCAGGATTATTCCAAGAACTCAAATTTAACACTTAAAAGTCAATTAATAAAATCCATAACACTAACAGATTAAAGGATGAAAAATAATAGAAGTTTTATAGATGTAGAAAAAGCCATTAGTAAAATTCATCATCTATTCATGATTTGAAAAAAAATGTAGACTACTAAGATTCAAGGGAATTTCTTTAAACTGATAAAGGGTATCTACAAAAAGCAGACTCTTCTAAATAGTTCTTAAAGATGTTAAAACAAGCAAAATTAAGCCATGTGAGTGTAGTGATGAATTTTTATCTGATAAAATTATGAAAACAAAAAGATTTATTATCAAAAAGTGAGGCTAATAGTAACCTCTGAAAGGAAAAGAGGAGGAAGTGATCGGTGATGAAAGGTTTTTCTAAATTACCAGAAGCGTCCTGGTTCTAAAACGAAGGCTGGTGACATTGGTGTACACTTTAGAATTATCATCTAGAATGTTGGAGAAATCATCGATCTTTATCAGTCTGTTGTCCTGTGACAATGTCCTTTGCTTCCCTTCATGGTGGAATCTCCCACCAGATTGATTAATCTGACTTTCTGAACTTCTGCTCTCCTTATTTTCCTGCCCCAAAATATTTTCAAGAGAACTATAGCCACTCCAGTCAAATTCAATGCGTATTCCCTTTCCCCCAAGCAAGCATACAAACACACTATCCCGCAGACCCATTTTTCTATCTACGGAGCTGTCCAGTATGAATAGAGAATCTTGCATTTAATTCTGGCCATACCACAGTGTAATAGAAAGAACAGTGTAGGTAGTCAGTTCACAAATATTCAAATTTTATCTTTATTGCTACCACTACCATTCCTACACACACACACACACACACACACACACACACACACACACACACACATTCTTGGACACGGTTTTAACATGAGAGCTTTAGTTCCCTTACATGTGAAATAGTATTTTGTCATAGAATTGTGAAGATTACGTAAGATGCATATTGCATTTATTTATGAGAATATCCAAAGCAGTTTTTCTGCAATTCGAATCTATTTAGGCTCCTAATTGAGCGGTTTTGAAATAACAAATTTCTAAGGCCTGGAAAATGTTCTCTTTTGTTAAAGTTGCAAATGTGAATGATTTCCAAAAACCATATCGAGACAGAATAATGTTAAGACAATGACACCTTGTTTACCCTTGCTTTGCTCCCAATACTGTTGTTGGACTTTTAGATATCTCATGGAACTAGGGAGTGAAATTCTATTGGTGAAAAGAAACTATTTTCTAGATGTATTTTAAAACTCAATTTTATTTCAAAAGTCTCAGAAATTACATTAGACAATCTTAGGTATTTATTAAATTGTAATGAAGGTATCTTTAGAAATGTTAATAGCTAATAATAGCTAATAATTTATATCATTTTACTGCTTTAAATTATTTTATCTAGCATGTCAGTTAGTCCTATATGTTGCTAATGAAATCTGCTTAAGCTTCTAATATACTTGTTATTTTAACTTATAAATTGCAGCGGCCCTAGTCTAAAAAAGACCTTTCTTGCTAGATAGCAAGGAAACTAGTGATGAGAGGACAGCCATGAAATTTTCTATTAAATATATTGCGTATATTCATATTGGTTTTGTGTATCCATGTACATATACAGGCATACACACAGTTTTGATACCATATATTTGTGTTATATGCAAGAATATTTGTGTTATATGTTTATATAAACACAACAAATCTATTACACAAGCAAATACATCTCAATGAACTTTATTTTTATTCCATTAACAAACTTGGAAAATCCTAATAAATCAGACTGGTCACCTGGTCAACATTACCCACTACCGCCCATGTGGGGGCAGCAGATCCTAAAGCTAGATGGACAAGTCGCAGGAGTGGGATCCAGGTTTAACTTAAGGCCTAATAGTCGCAGCTGCCAAGCGATACACAATTGTAGATTACAGTTTCGAAGGTGCTTTAGAGTTTTTTAATGAATTGTCACAATTTTCTGTGATCTTTATTTTATAGATGAAGAAATCAAGGTCAAAGAAATAAAGAATTCCCTGGCAACTGAAAGCTTTAGAATTATAGCTCATTACCACCAATTACGTATTTCTCATTCTCTAGGCCTCTAAATTGTTCTTTCCCTTTGTCTTCAAATTTTGCTAGCTTTCCAGTTCAGATTTACAACCATCACACACACGTGATCATGGCCATCAGTGAAGGATTTCAAAGTTATTTAATGAAAAATTTGATAATTTTTTCTTCCTCTCAAGCTTTCTGTACTCCTGCATCCCCATGGCTAATGTTAATCATTCGTCGTGTATTTTTCCTGACTATTTACACACTCCTACAGTTATGGACCCACACAACTCTAACATGTATGTGTGTGGGGACATGTATATGTGCAGATCCTGTCCATATATATATATGATTTGTTGATGTTTTGCTGTCTATGATGTGTTTTTATTAAAATGATATCACATCATGCCCATTAATCTTGGGAAAGTGGCTTTGACAACTGCCGGCTGGTCTGTCCTACCACTGTCACCTTGGCAATGTTTCCTGTTGAACACAAAAGATTTCACAGAATACCAAAATCAGATGGGGTCTGTCTGTGACTGGAGAAGTGAGACAAAACCGTGATCACTCTGTAATCTAAGCCCGGACAAAACCAAGAATACCGTGGAGGAAAAAATTCAATATCCTTCTCTCTCAGCTAACATGGGTGACTGGTAGTTCTCTATCAATGACGGCTTTAGCCTCACTCCGTCCTCCCACCCCCTAAATTAAATATCAAAATATGCATCACAGAATCACTTCCATTTTCTAACTTGCCTAGTGCATGAAAAACCTCTGCTTCCTGACCCCTTTCTCAATTCACTTAAAACAAACCCAACCAGTTGCCGTAAATGACAAATATCACTTTTTAGAAAAGTAAGGCCTATACCCAATGTAGGGCTAAAATTCACAACCCCAAGATTAAGAGTTCTATGCTCTACCAACTGAGAAAGGCAGGCGCCCCAACAGACCTCACCTTTTTAACAGGTGGCTTTTAGTGCTCTACAATTTGCTTTTTTCATTTGCTATACATCATGAGCTTCCTCGCAGTCAATATAATTGACCTATTCTATAGTTTAGGTTTACTACAGTTTTTGTACCAAATCCATACCGGTGGACAAAAATGCAATTTTTGTTACCAATGCAAACAATGCTGTAATAAATACATACTCTTGCTTCTATTTCTTTAAAAGAGATTTCCCTATAATGACATTGGTGGGTTTAAAATATGGCACATTTTTAACTTAATTATAATAAACTTTTTTTTTGAAAAAAGTCTGTTATAGTTATATTCTATCTTCAGAAGTAGATGCCACAATAATTTCTTTGTCACTATAGATATTAGGTGAAACAATCTTGTACTCTCTTACTAAGCAGTCTTCTATTAGTGTGCTTGAGCATCTTTTTCTGTGTCCATTTGTTTATTTAGTTAATATTATTTAGTACCTGCTACTTATTTTTCTATATGCTGAGCATGTAGTGGCATATAAGCAGATAAAGTTCCTACCCTCTTGGAGTTTATATTGTTTGGGGGAAAGACAGACTAAACAAATAATGAGATTAACATACATTAGATGATGATAGGTGGTGTGGAGAAGAATTAAGCTTGGTCAAGGAAAAAGGCCTGGAGGGTGAGCTCTAGATTTATAGGGTGTTCACAGAGGTCCTCTAATAAAATAACATTTGAAACAACTAAAGGAGTGAGTCATCTGGATGTCTGAGGCAAGCAGGTTACAACTACAGAGAAGAGCTCTAACCTGAGGCAGGATAATGCTTAAAATGCTCTAAGAATCTTAAGAGGTCAGATAAGACTGGAGAAGAGAGTCAAAGAGATCAGAGAGATCAAAGGAAAGATACACGGATTGCTGAAGGGCATTACAACATCAGTTTCTACTCTGAGTGATGCATGCAGTGTTACAGGAAGGTTTTAAGCTGGGGGGTGGCAATATTGGATTCATGACTTTCTGGGAGCTTTCGGCTTTTGGGTGGAGGGCTAAGGGTTGAGTGTAGAGCGTAGGGCTGAAGCATAGAGACCACTTAGGAAATTGTTGCTATAATGAAAGCCATTTGTACCAGAAGTTTGGAGAAAAGTATTAGTGGGAGATGTGGGGAGAAGAGATCAGATTTGGGATATATTTTGAAGGCAGTGCTGCAAATCTTGGGGAAAAACTGGGAATGATTCTAAGGTCATTTTACTTGAACAACTCTCATGACAGAGTTGACATTTACTGAAATGAGGCAGGATGTGGTGTATGCAGAATTGGAGGTTGGACTCAAAAGTTGAGTTATATTTGACATGCTTATTAAACACTCAGGTAGACATACCAGGTATACTTTTGGAGAAAGAAGTTTTAAGTTCAAAGAAAAAGTCCAGAATGAAATGTAAACTCAGAAGTCATCAGTTTGCGGATCATTTTTAAAGCAATGAAATCAGATGAGCTCATCTACAGGGTAAGTGTTGATAGAGAAGCAATCCTAGAACTGAGTTCTAAAAGACTCTAGTATTTAAGAGGTTGTCAAGATGAGGGGAAATCAGCAAAGGAGATGGAGAGGGAGCGACCAGTGAGGTAAAAGAACCAACTGGGAAAATAGGCATACCTCCCTGCCACTGCAGTCTTCAGCGGCCACCGCTGATCAGTCAGCAGTCAACATTGAGGCCAGACCTTCCGCCAGCAAAAAGATGACCACTCACCGAATGCTCAGATGATAGTTAGCATTTTTCTTGGCAACAAAGTATCTTCAAGTTAAGATGCATGCATTGTTTTTTAGTCATAATTCTACTGAAAACTTAATAGACAACAATACAATGTATATATAGTGTACATGTAATATGCACCGAAAAACCAAAAAATTCATTTGACTGGTTTTATTGGGATATTTGCTTGATTGCAGTGGTCTGGAATCAAACCCGCAATATCTCTGAGGTGTAACTGTTGTGTTCCAAAAGTGAAATGGCAGCTTTCAAAAAGAAAATAACAGTTAACTCTGTTCAATGCTGATAATAAGCCAATTAAGATTTGCCATACAATTTAGCAATATGAAGGCTTTTGGTGAACTTGGCAGGAGCAGTCTAATGAAGTGGTGGAGGTAAAGCCTCGCTGAGTATATTCAAAGAGATTGTGGTGGTAGTCGGCACCTTCTAAGAGTTGTTCTAAAGGGAGCAGAGAAATGAAGTGATTACTGGAGGCTAACATAGGGGAAAGAGATTTTTGTATTTTTTTAACATGGAAGAAATAACATTCATGGAATGAGGGAATGATTGTGAAAGGAAGAGAGAAATACTGGGGCAGTGACATTTTTGGAGAGGCAAGAGAGTAAGTGAGCATGGGAACTAGTGAAATTCTGGAAGGGATGGCATCGTATGACCACAGGGACCATATATTCACGGAAAAGTAGGAAGAACATGAGGAGTTGTGCCTACACTTGTTGACTGAGTTTGTGGACATTCTCTTCTGATTGTCATGACATGAGAGGTGGTTTTGGAGGTCTGAGACCACATTTCACATTTCTTTATGCCTCTGTGACTCCCTTATTTTTCCTTACAGAGTGCTCTTTATCTCTTCTCCATCTCTCCAATACCTTATCTTGTCACTTATATTTTCCTTTGGTATTTTTATTTATCAGAGAATTCTTTGATTTAACTTTTAAGATAATTTGATTTTCATGAATGTCTATTTCTGTTCTGCTGTTGAATTTTTAAATTAGGAAACTATGATTTCTTTAACTGTTCTTTGTCACATTTCTAAGAATTTTTTTCATTATATTTTAAAATCTCCTATTTTGTTTTGTTTTGTTTTCCCCATCAAGTCAGTTTAAGTAGGATCTTCTTGTTCTGTGGGTTCTTTCAGTATTTACTTAAGGAAGAGAAGACCCTCTTGTTGGTGTATTTTCATGTGGCCTTCCTCCTTGCAGAGACTAAATCCCTAAAAGTGTTCTTTCATGACAACTTACTTATGCTGGTCAGGCTGCCCATTTTCTTGTATCACTCTCAATAATCACTGGCTAACTGGTTCCAAAAATGTTTTGCTCTATTTAAGGTTTGGACTCTAAGAACTAATACATGTATTTCTTATTTTCTATATTTCTTACAGATTTGTTTTTCCAATCCCAAAAATATTAGTTTATTTGTTTGCTTGTTTTAAAATTTTACAGTTTTGATTTTATCCTAGTTCGATTCCTTATAGGTTTTTATGACTATGTTATACTTAATAGCTAAGTGAATGAGCTATCTGATTTAGTGTTTAATTACTTATCTCTCCATTTATAAAATGGACCTAATAATGGACCTATTTAAAAAGGGCTTTTTTAAGATTAAATGAAATGATACAAGGTCTGTCCAGTGCTTGGCATATAGAAAGTAATCCAAACTAGTTATAATTGTTACACTTAAGATTTTAATAAACAGGGTGCCTGAGTGGCTCAGTGGGTTAAAGCCTCTGCCTTCAGCTCAGGTCATGATCCCAGGGTCCTGGGATCGAATCCCTCGTTGGGCTCTCTGCTCAACGGGGAGCCTGCTTCCCCCTCTCTCTATCTCTGCCTGCCTCTCTGCCCACTTGTGATCTCTATCAAAATAAATAAATACAATATTTTTAAAAAGATTTTAATAAAAATATCTTAAAGACTTCAGTTAGTAAACACTTCATGATAGTTCATTCTAATCTCCTCCTTGTTTTTTTTTGCTTGTTTTGTTTTTTTAGGATTTTATTTATTTATTTGAGAAAGTGAGAGAGATCACAGAGGAAGAGGGAGAAGCAGATTTGCCACTGAGCTGAGAGCCCAAGGCAGGGCTCGATCTTAGGACCCTGGGATCTTGACCTGAGCCGAAAGCAGATGAAGGCAGATGCTTAACCAACAGAGCCACCCAGGTGCCCCCAACCCCCTCTCGTTGTTTAGTCATTCAGCTTTGTTGCTTCTCTCACCCTTCATCTTACTTGTTTTGCAAAATTCCAGCCCTGATTAAATTTGACATTCTACCTACTTTGTGCCCAAACAAGATTAAGAAAAAAACACCCCCAGCTGTTTTCCTCTATCTCCCTACCTGCCGCTCTCGTGGCAGGTAAAATCTTCTGGAAAACCATTTCACATCTCTTTTGCTGTTTTCTTCCGCTCTACTCTCCATTTTATTTTTTATGCCCCCACTCCTCATATTCTTTTTTGTTAAAATGTTTTAATTCATGTTATTCAGAGTATGGTGGGAAAGATACACTAAGCAATATATTTAATCAATTTGGCCATGTGGCAACTATATTTGCATGACTTTTATAGCAAGTATACCAAGGTTCAATTTTGTGAGGGCTTCATGGTGATGTAAAGTGATTGTACATATTGGGGCTGTTTGCCCATACTTTGAGTAAGACTTCTTGTCCATTAGGGACACACCAGTTTACTGAGGATCCTCAGGGGACTGTTGAGGAGAACTTATTTTTGCAGTCCTTAGTTAGATCTCTAGCCCCATGCCCTCGAATAAGCTTCAGATTCCTGAAGAGAATTAGTAAAAAATAAAATCATTATAAAAGTGAAAATTTACATCATACCCCCTATAAATACAACACTGGGCATGCATACTTCTCCTCATTGCTTTCAGTATAGTTAAGGAGAAAGCCCTTTCTTTTTTCAAGTGAACATTGTTCTGAAAAGTAACTAAGTGTCCAACAGATCAGCAAACTTCCCAGATATGAAGATACCATTCTTCTTTCTTCACGTTTAATCAAGAGGGCACTGGATTTTATCACTAAGCTTTTAAATCTCAAATTTAGCTTTAGCATTTTGCAAGAAGTATATGATTTAGGATGACACAAAAATAAGTCAACAATTTCATAAAAACAAGTAATCATTGAACAGCAAAAATGTTGAAAGCCTTAAGTATTCAGCCTTCAGGATTCTGACTCAGAGGACCCCCATGGAGCTCAGAAGCATCTGGAGCCAGACTTAAACTGGCTGACTTAACCTGAATACCACCATTTCTCTGGTTTTATACTGTAGTCTTCCGAAAAGCTTGTGTATATATAGATGAATTCAAGTTAAATTGTATTATTTTAATCAGAAAAATTTTAAGTAGTAAACTTGTTTTACTATCTATTTCAGTGTAAGCGACCATGTATAAATCAATTGTAGCCAAGAAATTCATTTGTAAATCATGTGTTTTAGAGCATATTTTCTGGTCTTCCCTGTTCTATAGTTCTCACCCAGCCTAAACAAAACACTTTTCCTAGGAATGATTATCTTCATGAAATACTGTACGTAACAAATGATTCTATATGTCTTAATCACTGTGCAACAGTAACTTTCTGGAATGTGTGCTCAGAGTTCCAACTTGGAAGTGCCAAGCACGGTGGATGTCCCTATTGGCGATTGTACACCCTGTACTTTTTATTTGAACAAACGACAACACAGGCTGAAATATATTAACATTTCCATCTCTACCAACTCATATGTCAGGAAAATAAATTAATACACCAGTGTGAAGACAAAGTAGGAAAGAAGAGCCATTTTATAAATTACTATTTCTGACTTTTTACAAAAAAAAAAAAAAAAAAAAAGCCTGAAACTGGCCTACTGCTAACATTTGTGAGGCCAGAACAAGAGCACAAGTGGGGTCCCTGGCCCACAGCTCCACCTAGCTCCATTTACCGCCCAGAAGGCCTCATATAAATGTATTTGGACCAACTAAGCTTCAAGTTCAAGCCCTGTCCACAACCCTCCCTCTTAGCAAAAAACTACCACCTGGGCATCTTTTAAGCCTAGGGGTGTACATACCTGCAACAGAGGTCTGCCCTGGGGAGCACTGACCTGGGAAGAACTTTTATAGATCTGAGAGTAAGTGAGGACCATATGGGCAGGGAATTCCAGGATTTAAGACTCCTAAGACATGGTCTGGAAGGAGGAACAGATTCCTTGTCTCCCCAGACTCCTTGCTACATAGAGAAAGGTGCAGCCAGAAAAAGGTCAAACGTATGGCTCTCTAAAGCTTGTGAGCAGGTAATGGCCAAGAATATATTTCTTCCAACTAATGTAAGATTGACTAAAAGGGTGAAGATTTTGGAGGATGAAATATATGAGAAGATGAAAGGAAAAAAACTGTTGCTCCATGAAATCCCAGGCTAGTAGAGCAGAACTTTGCTCTTCCTTCCCTCACGCAAAAATCAGCTGCCCTACCACTTACCTGTAAATTTTTAATCCTAAGGAGAGCTCACAGCACTGTTTGCTGTGATTTCAATACTGAATAGAAAATAGAGGGGAATAATCAATAATCCTTCCTAAAGATTCAGTTGTTCTTCTTTTACTTAGAATCAATAGAAAAAAAACACTCATAATTTTTAAAATCTAAGGATTTTTCCCCAATGAATGAAATAAAGGGAAATCAAGATTTCACCTATAATAGGAAATTTTGTTTCAATATTTATTTATTTATTTATCTTTGACACTATTGTAGTGGTTTTAGAAAAGGTGGATTGTAAACATATAACTGCTACTTTGTTTGCCAGAATACTTGCTCTTAGAGCTCTGCACTGTCATGTAAGAAGTCAAGCTGATGTGGGAAACAGAGGCAGAAGAAAAATTATTAAATTTCCTTACCTACTGACAAGCCCTTAAAACAGGCAGAGGGACTCTCCTCTAGGGACTCAGCTACCCCCACCTTAAGGCCTTTGCTAAGGGCAAAGGACAATCCTAGCCTGACCGACCCCCATCCCCAACCAGGATCCTATAAGTCTACTTTAACAATTCCTTCGGAAACTTTATCTCTAAACCTCCAAGATAGTGTCGACATCATTCCCAAGCATATGGCGCGCTGATATACATCTAAAGGGTCTCACGAAAAGGTTTTATTATTGATAATGAATAACCTTTTTCCCAGACAATAGCTAGCCCCTCAAGGTCCTAGAAACCTTGCTTCCAAAATTCCCTAGAGACTTATGCCATCCCTAATCCCCTCCCCAACTTACAAGTATATAATAGACCACTCCTCACATCCCCAGGGCAGACCTCTTCCTGCCCACAAGTCCTGTCCCTGTGCTTTACTAAACCACCATTTTGCACCAAGGATTTGTCTCAAGAATTCTTTCTTGGTCATCGGATCCGAACCTCACCCCACCCAACCTCACCTATGTTCTAGAACTTCATCAAAGCTACAATGAGGCTGCCATGCTGTGAGGAAGCCCAAGCTATAAGGGAAGAACATGTAGCTCCCTGGTTTCCCTTACAAGTTGAGTTTAGTCTTCAAGTCAACACAACCTAGGTTCCCCACCTGAGATTAAAAATGCCCTAAGGAAATTTCAGCACCCAGCCACTTGAGATCTGAGTTTTCCCAGTTGAATGCCCTAATATCACAGAGCAGAAAGAAGCCATACTATATTTTTGTCTGCATCCCTGATCCACAGAAACTTTGAAGATAATATATTTCTGTTTTCCACCAGTACATTTTTAATAGTTTGTTACATAAGAATAGGTAATAGACAACAATTGCCTCAGTGTATGTGTGTGTTCTGCATATGTATGAATATATGTCAACTATTGCAATAAATAATTCAGCTATTTATAACTAGATTATAGAGTCAAATGTATGTTTAGTGAGATGGAAGGGACAGGAAGGCACTAGCACTAATACTGTGGGACACTACCACATGATCTCCCTGATATGAGGAAGTGGAGATGCAACGGGGGTGGGAGTTAAGGTGGTAGGAAAAGTAAAAATGAAAGAAGATGGGATCGGGAGGGAGAAAAACCAAAAGAGACTCTTAATGTCATAAAACAAACTGAGGGGGGTGGGGGGAAGAGGGGTTGGGTGAGGGTGGTGGGGTTACATCATATGTTTAAATAAAGCTTAAATAAAGTAAAAAAAAAAATTTGAAAAGGAAAGAAGAAAGAAGAAACTTGCTTCCACTTAGAATTTTTACAAATAGCCCTTATTCATCTGTATCATGACTTTATTAATCATTTCACATGGCATTTGATTATCAAGATAAAAAGGACAATATGCATTAATTCGGTTTGAAAATCATTCATACCTCTATAGTGTTTCATTATATTTTCACTCCAGAGACTTGTCATATTGGCATTCAGAATCCCAGGTTTTTTTCCTCTAAAAAGTAACTCATGAAACATAAAATTTGACATGTGTTTATTTTAGGGCTTTCACTTACTCTTCAGAGGATGGGGGAGTATTAAAAGTTGGCTGCTATACCATTGTTTTTTGGCAATCACATCACAAAATATCTCATTATTACTTATGTCAGGACGTTCTCACTATCTGGGAAATTTCACTGGAGAAATGCTTTCAGCCAAACACACCTTGGTAGTTGAGTGGGGCAGATTCAACCCAGCTACAAAACAAGCCTTTGCCTAAGGCAATTCACAAATGCCTCCCAATTCCAGGCATGCCTGTGTTTGTCCTCTTTCTTTTCTTTTTCTTTTTCTTCTTCTTCTTCTTCTTCTTCTTCTTCTTCTTCTTCTTCTTCTTCTTCTTCTTCTTCTTCTTCTTCTTCTTCTTGTTCTTCTTCTTCTTGTTCTTCTTCTTCTTTCTTCTTCTTCTTCTTCTTCTTCTTCTTCTTCTTCTTCTTCTTCTTCTTTCTTCTTCTTCTTCTTGTTCTTCTTTTTCTTGTTCTTGTTCTTGTTCTTGTTCTTCTTCTTCTTCTTCTTCTTCTTCTTCTTCTTCTTCTTCTTCTTCTTCTTCTTCTTCTTCCTCCTCCTCCTCCTCTTCCTCCTCTTCCTCTTCTTCTTCTTCTTCTTCTTTTTGAATGTGTTCTTAGGTACATCTATACCAGATTAATCATATTTAATTTTGTTCTCTTAGAGAAAAATCTAGATGAGACATTTCTAGACAAGCAAAAAGCCAAAATGATTTTTGGGGGATTAGGCAAGTCACATAAATGTGTAAAGCAACAAGAGGGTGTAATGGGGCTTGTGCTGAACTGGAGACTATATGCTCCAACTACAGATATTCAAATTCCTCAAAGAGTAAAGATCAGGGTGCCTGGGTGGCCCAGTGGGTTAAGCCTCTGCCTTCGGCTCCGGTAATGATCCCAGATCCTGGGATTGAGCCCCACATCGTGCTCTCTGCTCAAGAGGGAGCCTGCTTCCTCCTCTCTCTGTCTCTGCTTGCCTCTCTGCCTACTTGTGATCTCTCTCTGTCAAATAAATAAATAAAATCTTTTAAAAAAAAAGTAATTATCAAAGAAACAAAACCTCAGCACTAATAACATAACCAAGAATTCTGTTGGCTAAACAAAATACTTCAAAAGTAAAATTCTAGACATGAAATTCGAGTTTTCCACTTCATTGCAGACAATAATCAATCCCATTTTAAAAGTGAATTATTATATTAAGGATGCAAAAATGAGACAAAAAACCTTTTTATACCTAAAAATTATACATTTTATATATAATTCTTCAATGTAATGAGAGAAACACCAATTTGTTTAAATAATTACATATCTCCTATGAACTAGGGAGGGTCTGCTGCTTCCCATTATATTAAAAATTGATAACCATTTTAATTCAAGTGGAAATCATCACAATGAAACATAAATATAGATTATGCTTATAAATATAGATTATGCCTATTTTATGCTACAATAACATAAGGGTAAAGAAAGTGTTAAACACACATTATGAAAACACTATTTCTTCTCTATTTCATCTACTTTGCAAGAACTATAGTTGCCCTTACATTCCTCCAGGATTTTTCTGGTCCCAGGCTCCTGTTGTAGTTTCTGATTTCCTCCCTTTCTTCCCCACTTATGGAGGCATATCTCCTCTGATTGTCATTGTAATCATTGTAATCAGTGACAGTGCCCATCTAAAGGCCATGATTCCTAACATGATTAGTATTTAGGTAAAACTAAGAAGGAGGTTTTTTTAGTTGTATCTGACTTTGTGGTGTGAAATTCTGAATGACAGGGATACAGGGAAATCCAAATGTTAGTTCCCATGCAGCACAAAGAACTACTCTACCCTTCATACTCTGGGCTTAGACTTTCTTTTGCTATTGAGTAAGCATATTTAAATCTTTTTTTTTAAAAGATTTATTTATTTATTTATTTGACACAGAGAGAGATCACAAGTAGGCAGAGAGGCAGGCAGAGAGAGAGAGGAGGGAAGCAGGTTCCCTGCTGAGCAGAGAACCCAATGCGGGACTCGATCCTAGGACCACGAAATCATGACCTGAGCCGAAGGCAGAGGCTTAACCCTCTGAGCCACCCAGTCGTCTCGCATATTTAAATCTTTAATGCCACTACAAACATAACTATGCAACTTGCAGGTAAGTCTAAATTCACTATCTGTATTACCATATATTAAAGGTTCATTATAGCAGAAAGATTTTGGGGCAGTATTTGCCAATGTCATCTTTTCTTAAAACCTCTACCAGTAAAACCCAGGAGACAAAGCTTCCAACTTAGAAGTTATAAGCCAACCCATTTATGACCCTTATCAACAAAAATTTGGAAATATATTTATCTCAAAGTTTAACAAAACAACAAGACAATTGTCTTATATTCTAGAATCAACAAAATAATATGAATAGTAACATAATCACTTTTCCAATTTATATTTGTAGAAAACTTTGCAGTTTAAATAAATATATTTCACAACCCTTTATGAATGCTTAGCTTGTGACTTTACTGTACTAGGAACTGGGAAAAATAGAAATAGATAAGAGATAGTCATTTATAGACAATTAAAACAAATCACTTTATGTATCAAAGCATAATCCAGAGTGGTAAGAAATACAAGAGGTTAAAAAGTGTGCTCTGTGTTTCAACAAGAAGGGACAATATAATAAACACATGATACATCCATGTATATAGAAACTTTCATACTTAAGACTGTGACTTTCCTTTACATTTCCTTCTATCTATCCAGAAATGTGTATGTGTATAGTATGTGACATGAAAAAGATGAGGTTGTTAAATCAGTTAGGGAAGGGTGAGCTGATCAATTAAGTGGTATTGAGAGAACTATGTAGCTGAAAACTACAGAGAACTATGAGACTGAAAAGTCACATGGATTTGAAATGTGGCTAAAAGTTCCATATAGGGAAAAAAGCAGTAAAGAATGTGAGGACCATTGTTTCATAGTTGTACCTGGCATAATTGTACCATAACATACCTGGGGGAGAAGAACAGAATACCTTGGTTGCCAGAAGAGCTGTCAGGAGGCAGAAGAGTACACCTGAACAGAACCTGCCCACTTACTTTCCCCCAATTTCCTATAGATACACAATTTAACCCCAGCTTCAGAATTCGTAAGGTAGAGAAAAGAGGCTTTGAGTTAACTATCAGAATTCCTTCCACAGGAAAAAAACACAAAGAAGAGGAAACACTCCCTACTAAAACTCTTTCAGTGTTTGTTCTCTTTTTTCCTTTGGCTTAATCATTCTTTCAATATTTGTTTTCTTTTTTCCTTTGGCTTAATCATTAAACTATGATCTACTAGGGTTAAGGTCATTCCTCTTGAATGAGATTAGCAGTTTAAATCGGGATTATCCCTGGTGCCTCCTGTGCAAAGCCATTCTTCCAACACCAGTCTATCCTTTGAAACTGCTGGTGGGAAGTTAGATTTTACCTTTAGCAACCTATGAAATTACCCAAACAGCACATTAAGTAAGTCAACTGAAAAGCCTTTCTATAACTTACCCTATATTCTATTTCTCAACCAAATTAGTCCAACCCAGTCCAGTCCAACCAATTATCATCAGGTGATCAGAGATTCTGCAATAAAATTAAATGATACAATTAGGATAAAATGCAAAAAAAAAAAAAAAGCTAAAAAATGCTAATAGCATGAAGGTAACCCAAATTTGACTATGTTCTCATTCTTTTGTCAAATTTCTAAGGGAAGTCAAAAGCTAAACATTAAATCCCATTGCAACTCCAAGTCTAAAGAAACTAAATAATTTTTTTTTTGCCTTTGATAGAAGTCCATAATCCAAAGTTCAAATTTCTCTCAATTTGTATTCTCAAGAGTCACAGCCAGATGGATTCTTAGTAATTTTGTAGATCCTGGGGTTCTTTCAGCAGAAACCTACATTTTGTTAGAATGACCTAGTTTCTTCAGGGTCTCAGAAAATCTAAGGAAAGTTTCTGATGTGCATTACATTTAGAAGTTCAAAGAGTTAGTAGCATACAAAATAATATCATAATCCTAACACTGCCTATACTACATTTAGAAAAGAAACTATTCCCTAAAGCAACTATTCCAGGCAAACCTGGGCTTCTGAACATTAATATTTAGTATTCATCAAGACCATAAAAGAAACTCAATGGTATTCAAGGAAAGGAGAAATTATTCCTTGTTTTAACCTTTCCAGGGTGCCAATTGCTTTATGACAATTACCCAGATACCATGTGAATTTTTCAGGATTCTCCAGAGGAACAACAACAACAAAATTTTTGTATGTATATATGTTTATATTCATATATATACACATATACACACATATATCCCTATATATCCAAATATGTGGATGGGAGTATGGGTGACTGGGTATGTGGGATGTAAACAGATTTTTTTAAGCTTATATATTTATTTTCTAGTAATCTCTGCACCTAATGTGCAGCTTGAACCCATGACCCCGATATCAAAAGTCACATGACCTTCTGACTGAGCCATCCAGGCACCCCTAAAGAAATTTATTTCAAGAAATTTATTCACATGACTTTGGGGGCCGGCTAGTCCAAAATCCATAGGTTGGCAGACGAGGCAAGAGTTGATGTTACAGTCCTGAGTCTGAAATCTGTAGGTGGCAGGTTGAATGCTATGTGTCTATGTAGTTTTGAGGCTGAATTTGTTTGTAGGGGTCCCCTGGATGGCTCAGTAGGTTAAACTTCTGACTTTTGATTTTGGCTCAGGTCATGATCTCAGGGTAATGAGATGGAGCCTTGCATAGGGCTCCATGGTGAGCATGGAACCTGCTTAAGATTCTCTCTCTCCCTCTGCCCCTTCTATTCCCCCCTCTCTCACTCTCAAAAGAAAAAAAAAATCATTTGGGGGGAAAGCTAGCTTTTTGTCCTTAATGTTTTTAACTGATTGGAAAGGCCCACCCACATTGTAAAGATAATCTCTTTTATGAAGTCAACTATTAGAAACATTAATCACATCACAAAATACCTTCATAGCACCATTTAGACTAGTGTTTGACCAAACCTCTGGCCAAGTCAACACATAAAATTAACCATCACACCATACCTTATAAATTTAAATTAAGCTGTGAACAAATTCCCAGAAAGATGTTGGTTTTGATGCAAGATTAGAGAGTGGTAAGTACATCAGAGAATCCATCTAAGCTTCTCCTTGTTAAATAAGTCAATAGCCAACTTAAAATCATGTCATGGGAGCAAAGTAGACTTGAGTTTGTGTTCAGCACCAGATGGGTCCAAGGTTAACTTTTCTACTGCTCCTCTGTGGCCCTGAGCACAGAATAAATTTCAGTTAGTGGTTCTACCATTGTCTAGATCGTGCTAAAACCTGATTTTTACAATATCTGCTTTCTAGAACCTGATTTCTATAACAAGGAATTCAATTCCTTTGCAGTTAAGAAGCAGCCAATACCATTCTGCCAGCCAATGACTAAAAATCTTAAAGGTATCTTATCTCTATATGACATGCTTGTCTCAGCTGTACCAGTTGAGGAAAAGCAGGGCCTGCTAAAGGACCCCAGGGCCATACTTTGTTAAGGCCCTATCTTTGATGCTTTTGTGTACCTGTGCCTATAACTGAGTCTTCGACTCTACTAAGATAAAGCAAAAAGTTCTGCTGGCATCTGCAAACCGTCTCACAGATCTCCTTGCCACTCATTCGCTGCCTTTGGCTTGGGTCCTCTTCTGGCTCTTAACCGACTGTTCTCACTGACTATACCACCATTGCCCAAGACCTGTTTAAAAAAAACCACTCACTTAAGGTTAAATCATGTGTAAGGTGAAATTACCTCTAAGGCCTCTGTACCATATGATTGATGCAAACCTTCTCACCAAAGCTGCAGGGGTCAAAACTGGCCCAATACAATCCTTACTAAAGCACCAAATCACAAATCTCTCCCTTTATACCAGAGATTAAGGAGCAGAAACAAATGCCCTTTTCATTCCAAAAGCCTATCCTCATGTATGCCTTATCTAAAATTTTTTTATCTCATTTTTCAATGTTCTCAGTCCAAACACAAGTGGTTCTTTATAGACCAGCTAAGGCTACTCTTCTTGGCCCAGCTTCTGTACAATATTAAGAAATAAAATAAATGATTAAAGACAAAGCTAAATTATTGCCATTATTATTGACAGAGGCCAAGTTGGAAAATATGATGTTAGGCCTTAGTCAAAGAGAATTACTAAACCACAGAGTTAGACAGAATTTATCTCTTAAGAAAGAGTACAGGCTCACTCCCAGGAGAAGAGAGTAGCAATGAGAAAACGTGCCAGCCATTCTCTCAAATTTACCAGTTAGATAAGACATTTCACTGCTCCAGAAACAGAGTGAGTAAAGGAGAAAATGGCAGCTCAAAATTAAAACAATCAAGCTCCTTTCACTTTGAGGAAATCTCAGAAGTGTCCTCACTATCACTGGGCAATGCGCATCCACTCACTCACCTGCCTCAGCAACTAATTTTTTATCATTTTGAGATTTTGGCCAGCCCTAAAGCTGGCATGGCCCAGAATGAGACAGTGTTTCCTGGCGCTTAGCTGGAAACCATGAGAAGCACTACTGTCCTGGGAATCACACAGTTGAGAGAAGTTTGGCAGTTAACTATTTCTTGGTTCCTAGTACTGTTAAATCCTTGGAAGGATACTTTTTGAACCTAAAATCTAATTCTAACTACATAGCTAGAGAAAAGTATCTAAAGAAAAGGCTATGGTTAATGCACTCTATTGAAATAAAATAAAGGGCCAAATAGGTCTTTAGAGACCATCTAGTAAAAGAGTTCCCATAGACCCGAGACATAAAGTGTAAGAACTATATGACATTCCTTAAGATTATTTTTTGTTGTTATTCTTGTTAGTCCATTAGATTAATTATCAATTAAAAGGGGCACAGACAAATTGAGTCTAAGATTTGAGAGAATGAAAGTAATAGTAACAAAAATAATAAACTGAGAGAATGTTGGATATAGTCTGTGGCCAGTTATTGGAGACAGATGACAAGGTATAAAATAGATGGTGACAATTTTAAAAATATTTTATTAGATTTCTTGGAAGAAGAATTATTTACCTTGAAGATTATATTTCTACATCTTCAGACTTTCCTCTAATTCTGAGCCCTAGACTAATTATGAACTATTATAAAAGAAAGAAATAGTAAGTAAGAAAAGAGAGTCATGAATTTATTGTAGGTGAGGTAGATAGAGGTTTGTTCAGTACATAAGTTGTTTTCCTCTTCTGTAAGCAGTCTCCAACTTTTCTTTTAGTTAAGAAAATAACTTCAGGCCTCAGATGATCTCAATATATTCTCTGTTAGATCAGTTAAGGAAATAATTATTTCCATATATCTCTGGCAGATAAAAACATATTCATAAATTGTCATGTGCATGATCATGTGAATCTGTGTTTACATATTTTAGTTATTTTCTTACATAGTATTTCAGAGCTGAAAATTTATGCATCTGAACTTCTAGAGACCTTAATTTTTAGCCATGGTTGGCCTACATTCTGTCTGAATGAAATTATTTTTATAAATAACAAAAAAGATAAGCCTGGGAATTGGTAGGTATACTTAGAACTCTTTTTGTAGTATGTCTTAAAGCTACACATATCATATCTAGTAATTTAACCCTTAGGTTGAACTCAAGGAAAATGCACCAAAAATATGTTCATAGCAGTAGTATGCATAAAGAACAAACTGGAAATTCTTTCAATGCTCTTCAAGAGCAAATAAATATTTGTATATTCCCACCAAAAATATGTATAGTAATGAAAATGAAACAAAACTAATAGTATAAGCAACATCGATAAATCACACAATTTTAAGTGTTGAGGGAAAAAAGTTAGAAAACCAAAAATCCATCTGTATAATTCTAATAACATAAATTTCAAAAAAAGAAAACCTAACCTATGGTATTGGAAGTCAAGGTTGTGGTTTTCATTGTGGGGAATATTGACCACAAAGAGGTACAATGGAGGGGAAGGCTCTGGTGTGCTGATACTGTTCTGTTTCTTGAGATATGGATCTGGTTACCCAGATGTGTTTATTTGGTCATATTTCTTGGAATACTTAAGTTTTGCACACTCTTCTGAGTGTATATTATGCTTCACAAAGTGCAATACTCTGTTGACAACCAAAAATTCCCATATTGTCATAGAATATCTGTAGCACTGAACGTTATGCCTTCACCAGTAGGTTGCATTGAATTTTACTTTATTGACTTTGTTATGTATTCCTGCCTTTTACTGGTTTACTTTCCTTGTGTTTTGGTTTTGTTGTAGAAGCCCAGTGTGCTTCAATATTTAGAAATTTAGAAGAAGTGTGCTTCTATATTTAGAAATTTAGCTTTTATCCAATGGAAGGAATAATACACAGGAAACAAACAAAAATGTTAATGAAATGGAATTTGCATCAGTTTTTTAAGCTAGTGTATAGGCCACACATTGAGCAAACTGTGCTGGAAAAGTTACTAATTTCTTTAATTTGAAACATAGTATACATTTGGCTAAAGGCCTGTGGTAGAGCTATTTAATTCACTAAAATTCTTCCTTTCAAATTATATTAAATCACCAGTTTTAAGTTTTATTTACTTAATTTTTTTTACATTTCCAAATATAAATCCAGTCAGTACAAGCGTGTCTTGATAGCTGTTACATCTATCTATCTATCCATCATCTGTCATCTATCTATATCTATGTATTTCCATCCATCATCCATCTATCATTATCTATCTCTATCATCTATCTGTATGTATGACCCATCTATTATCTATCTATCCATCTATCACCTAATCTATTATCTATCTATATCATCTATTATCTATTTATCTATCTATCATTTATCATCCTATCTGCCTATCTATCATCTATCCATTTGGTAGTTACTTGGAAAACAATAGCTCATCTTCATCACTTGGAAAATGCAATACGTAATATAGCCACTGAATTACCTTGGTATTTAAATAAAATGCATAGTCCGAGCTCACTGTCTAGGCTACCTTAGAATCTCTAAGGAGAACCACAAGAATTTTTACTTTCTTTACAAATATTTTCAATATACTCAAGAATTTTGATACTCCTGTTTATAGGACTAGAGAAAGAGAGGAGATATGAGGGATATTAGTTACAAGGAAATATTTTGTCCTTTTCCTCCCCTATTCAAATTTGCATGAGAAATTTCTCAACAAGATTTATGACAGCATGTTCTCTTCCTCCCTGAATAGGAGAGAACAGGACAGAGTACAGTCAGTCCTCATCTTATGAATAGGCTGCATTACAAAAACTATGTTATTAGTCATGTATTTGGACTCTATGCATTGTACCAGAAACATTCCTTTCTAATTAGCAAGTTTTTTTTTTTTAAGATTTTATTTATTTATTTGACAGACAGAGATCACAGGCAGGCAGAGAGAGAGGAGGAAGCAGGCTCCCCGCTGAGCAGAGAGCCCAATGCGGGGCTCGATCCCAGGACCCTGGGATCATGACCTGAACCGAAGGCAGAGGCTTTAACCCAATGAGCCACCCAGGCACCCCAATTAGCAAGTTTTTAAATCAACACTCAAAACATACATTAATTTAGATGAGTTTGAACTGTGCCATCTTTTTAAAAATGATAAGAAAATACCAGTTACACCATAACTTATAAGAGGAAGACATTCTCACAAATCTAATTTTTCACAGGTTTGCAGGCAGTGTCTCTGAACAGTAGGTCTCTGAAAGGGGGTAGAGCTTGGAACACTTACACTGTCAGCTTGGGCATCTTTACATGAATATGTTCATGATAGTATTTTGAGAGTCAGCCTAATATCTAATATCTGAAAGAGACTATTTATATATAATTCTATGCATTTTCAGAATTGTTAAGGATGACATTTTAGAGTCAAACAGACTTAGATTGAATCCTAAATTTAAGTTTCAGTTTTCTCCCTTTATCTTCTTCCAGTTTTATTAAGCAATAATTGATATATATCCCTGCATAAGTTTAAGGCATACAGCATGCCGGTTTGATCTACATGTCATGTAAATGAGTCCAGTGGGTCCAGCTAAGATCCATATTTGCATATACATACATTAGAAAGAAAAGAAGAAAAGAAAATAAAAAGAAAAAAGGGAAAAAATTCTCCTCTGATGAAAATTCCTAGGATATACTTTCCTAACAACTTTCCTATTTATAATAAGCAGTGTTAGCTTTAGTCATCATGTTGCACATTGCATCCCTAGTACTTAGTTATCTTATAACTATAAGTTTGCACCTATAAGCACCTTCCTATAATTCCCTCTCCCACCACTCTCTGCCTCTGGTAACCACGAATCTCATTTCTTTTGCTATGAATTTGTTTGTTTTTCCTTGGATTCCTCATATAAGTGAGATCATACAATATTTGTCTTCCTCTGTCTGACTTATTTCACTGAGCATAATGCCTTCAAATTCTATCCATGTTTTTGCAAAAGGTAAAATTTCCTTATATTTCATGGTTATACTATATATATAGTATATATAATATATATATAAAATACTAGTATATTATATATACTATATATATATATAACATTTTCATTTTCATTATGCAGTCATCTGTTGATGGACACCTAGGTTTTTCCATGTCTTGCCTATTGTAAATATTGTAAAAAAATGTTTACTTTATATACATAAACAATGGACCCTTAGGTTGTCCCCATATTTTGGGCATTATAAATAATGCTGCTTAGAATGTGGGGTACAGATATCTTATCAAGTAAGTGTTTTTGTTACCTTTGCATATATTACCAGAAGTGGAATTGTTGGATCATATATAATAGTTCTATTTTTAATTTTTTGAGAATTTCCCTTACTGTTTTCCATAGTGGCTGTACAAGTTTACAGTCCCACCAAGAGTGCACAGAAGTCCCCTTTTTTCCACATATACAACAGCATTTGTTATCTCTAATCTTTTTGATAATGGCTATGCTAACAGACATGAGGTGATATCTCATTCTTATATTAATTCCCATTAAATTAATTTCCATTTCCCTAAGGACTAATGATATTGAGTATCTTTTCTTGGCCTTTTATATATCTTCTTCGGAGAAATGTCTATTCAGGTGCTTTGCCCATCTGTTATTTGGATTATTTGTTTGTTTGTTGTTGTTGTTGTTATTCTGCTGTTGAGTTGTATGAGTTCTTTATATATTTTGGATATTAATCCTTTACCAGATATATGGTTAATAAATATTTTTTTCCTATTCTGTAGGTTGTCTGTTTGCTTTATTGATGGTTTCTTTTGTTGTGCAGAAGGTTTTTAGTTTTATGTATTCCCGCTTATTTATTTTTATTTTATTGCTTGTGCTTTAGGTGTCATCTCCAAAAATTCATTACCAAGACCCATGGCAAGGAGAATTGTTCCTATGTTCTCTTCTAAGAGTTTCATGATCTCAGGTCTTACATTTAAGATTTAATTCACTTCAGGTTAATTTCATGAGTGGTGTAAAACTTAGGTCTGGTTTCATTCTTTTACATATGAATATCTATCCCAGCACCACTTGTTGAAAAGACATCTTTTCTCCAGTGAATGTACTTGGCTCCTTTGTCAAATATTAGTTGACTATATATTCTTGGGTTTATTTCTGGACTTGGAAATCTGTTCCATTGGTCTATTTGTCTGTTTCTATGCCAGTATCATACTGTTTTAATGACTATAGCTTTATAGTATAGCCTGAAATTTAAAAGAGTGATATCCCTTGCTTTGTTCTTCTTTCTCAGGGTTACTTTGGCTGTTAGGGATTTTTTGTCATTCTACATAAATCTTTGAGCATTTTTTTTCTACTTCTGTAAAAAATACCATTGGAATCTTGACAGAGATCTTGATAGAGATTGCATTGAAGCTATAGATAGCTTTTGGTAGTATTTACATTTTAACAATATTAATTCTTAAAATCCAGGAACATGGGATGCCTTTCCATTTATTTGTGTTCTCTTTGATTTTTTTTCACCAATATATTATGGTTTTCAGCATAGAGATCTTTCATCATTCTTAGAAATTAAGACAAAGTATTGTAATTCTTGGGAAGAAAATTCTTTCAACATCAGATGGACTTCAGTTCTTTGCTTGGAACAAATAACAAGGAAGGAAGACCTAATAGAGTTGTCATCCAATAAATTGTTAACATTTTTTATTCTTTTGATGATTTTTGATGTTTCATTTTTGTCACATAAATCAGAACCAATTGGGATATATATACACACACACAGAGAACACACACACATTATATATGTGTGTTATACACATGTGTATATACATACATGCACATATACATATATGTATATATTAAGAGATTTATTGCAGAGTTGGTCTGTATGATTGTAGGACCTAGTTAGGCAAGTCTGCAATCTGTAAGGCAGACCTTCAGACCTTAAGACAGGAGCTGATACTGCATTCCTTAAATGGAATTTCTGAATTTCTTCTTCCTCAGGGATATCTCAGTTCCTACTCTCAAAGCCTTTCAACTGATTGGATCAAGCCCACACAGATTATCAATGATAAGTTCCTAAATAAATCAACTAATGGTAGATATTAACCATGTCTACCAAATGTCTATACAACAACACCTATATCTAAGATGAGCAACTAAAATCTGATTTGCTTGGTTTTCCAAAGTTTAAGCATTTCACGAAAGGAAAATCTGTTTAAAATGCCTTTCCCTTGGGAGTTTTGTGTCTCTTTTCCTTTTATCAATAATGGCACCTACTCTGAACAAGAGCTAGTACTTCCTTCGAATGCCCTGATGTGAAACAATTTTTTAAGATACATTTTGATTTCTTGGAAAATAGGTTTTGAATTAATTAGTGAGGGGCCATGGATGTGGGAGTAATTTCATCATAGATATTTGCTATTACTATCCTTACAGTATTGCTTTGGTAAGAGAAAAATAGAATGAGATTATTGTAATTTGTTTGAAAATTATATAGATGATTGTTGAATAGGAAAAATAATGATAAAAGCATTATTTTAGGAAAATTAATTTGGTGGCAGTTTTTAAAAATGATTTTAAAGGATATCACGTATTTCTGAAACTGGAATTCTAGTAGGAGTGCTACCGTGTGGGGTGAAACATGAGCTGATGAGAGCAAACAGTATGTTGGCATTTGGATCAGATGCAACAACCTGTAAGAAACGTAAAGAAAAATCTAAATTCTATTTGTTTCTCTACTCTATGTACAATGCCTAAGAAAAATACCTGGGGCATAGTTAAAACTTACTCAATTTTTTTTGAATAAAGTCCAGTTACAGAAACTATTTCCACAAGGGAAAATAGAAATTATCCTATTATCCTATCCTACTAGGGAAGGCAGTTAGTGCAGCAAGTCTATCACCCACATTAAAGACTAGTTCAGAAAGACACATTTTTTTTTCAAAAGTAAACCATATAATGAGAAGTATGTGTCACATTAACTTAATAATCAAAATAAATAAGGCAAATACATCCATGATTGGCTTTACTTTCTTATTGTCAAGAGTATTGTAGAAAACTGGAACTAGTTCACAGTACTCTTAGGTATTCAGGATTAACTACCACTAAACATATTTCTAAGGAACATAAAAACAAATTTCATACTCTGCAATAATTTATAATACATATTATAATAAATCTATCTATCAAAACAACTGTCTCCAAAATCACACACACACACACACACACACACACACACACATGTGTATATATATACACACACATTTTTTTTAAATATATTTATGTATCTCACTCCCAGAGGTTTGCAGTTGGCATTAGGTGAATCCCCTGCTGGAGCTAGGGAAGAGAGAAGATACATGCTTGAGGCACTATTCCATCTGCAAATTCACCTGTGAAGGCAAAATACTGTCACCCGGTTTTATCACACCTCTCCCGGTTATGACTCAGGGGGTCTATCATGTGTCAGAACTCTTCTCCAGAACAAGTAAGGCCCAGGGGACTCAAACCAAGCTTGAGTCTGGGAGCTTGGGCGCGGCATACAAGTTGGCACATGCCGGTAGTACCTGTAGGCAAAAGACCTTGCTGCACATGGACATATATAAACTACATCTAAGGCAGAGCTGGAGCTAGGAAACAAATGTCCCAAGGAAGCATTTATCAAAGAGCCTGAGTTGATAGCCGTATATGTGGGATGGTACACAGAAGGAAATGGGGTCTGAAGGGCAAAGTGGAGATTCAGCCCAGACACTCCCCATGAGGTACCACCTTGGGAAATTCCACCAAAAAAATTCACAAAATGAGGTAAATGAAGTTCCCAGATGGGGACAATCCGAGGGCAATAGTCAATTCTCAGAATTTTGGAAGAGGCTGTTGAGATTAGGGAGGGAGGATACTCCACAGGAAGCAAGTTGCAGCCTTAGCCCAGGCTCTCAGAGCAGAGCTGCAGTTCCCATGGGAGGAACTTAGGGAGACCAATGTAGATAGACCTTTCATCTGTGGAGACCCAGAAATTAGATGCTCAGCAATTAAAATTTTGGATGTTAAGAAATTAGGTATAGGAACAACATTTCTAAAATCTGAACCCCATTATCTAGGACATGAGCTGTGTTATCCAAATAGTGGCACTGTGATGAGACAAGCGATGACTCAGGGAACAACTTGAGACCCGGAAGACATCAGTGGAACAGAGAGTCCTGGGTCAAGTTTTCACTAAAGGGAATTGGGGCAGAGCTAGGCAATGTAGTGTCAGCGTGCAAAGAACACTTCTTGGACCATGTTAATAGGGAGGGGAACTTCATTCTAAGCCATAACACACAAAGGTTGAATAGGATGAGTAGTACTCTCTCTGCTGTCCATACTAGTCTAGGAAAAGGCAGGAATATCCTACAAAAACATAACAATTGGCCCTAAATTTAGGGACTTTGGAAACTCAGAGTCAGGAGCAAAACTGAGACCTGACTGATGACACACACACACACACAAATCCGTCTTAAAAGCACATTTTCTCCTTTATAAGTTGATTTGACTGCCCAGGTCAGGTCATAACTGCCCCCCTTTAAACAAATTACAGCTCTGTTCTTATCTATATTGGTCACGTAGGCTCTTTAAATCTCTGTGCGGAACTGAAGCTCCGTTCCAGACATTTCCTTCTTGTAAATGACATCAAATTTCTCATTTTGGGCCACTGTGAAGTAATTCTTCCAGTCACCTGTTGTCCCTAAAAATAAATAAGAAAACATGTGAAGGAATAATATATTTCCATTATGAGGGAAATTGAATGTATACCAAAAGAAAGGGTAAAAAGAGTTAAAGACTTTCCTTGTATTTGAATAATTTAAAATACCATTTCTCTTTTACTGGTCATTCCTGCCATCTAGAAACGTGATTTAGAGCTAAATAGAACCTGACTTTTTTTTTTTAAATGTAATTGACATACAGCATTATATTTGTTTCCATGATACAGCATAGTAGCTTGACACTTACATCCATTAAGAAATGATCCCCATGAATGGAGATGTCATCTGTTATTATAATATTATTGACTATATTCCTTATGTTGTGCTCTATATCCTCGTGACTTATCTATTTTATAACTAGAAGTTTGTTCCTTTTAATTCCCTTCACTTATTTCACTTATTCTTCCATCTCTATCCCCTCTGGCAATCATCAGTTTGTTCTTTGTATTGATAAGTCTGTTTCTGTTTTGTTTTATTTATATTTTTTAGATTCCACATATAAGTGACATTGTATGATATTTGTCTTTCTCTGTCTGACTTGTTTAACTTAGGATAATAACCTCTAGGTCCATCCATATTGCTGCAAATGGTAAGATTTTGTTTTACTTATTCATTTTTTATGGCAAGTAGTGTACCCTTATAGGTATATAGCACATCTTCTTTACCCATTCATCATCTATTGATGGTCACTTGGGTTGCTTCCATATTTTGCCCATTGTAAATAATGTTACAGTGAACATAGCAGGGCGTATATCTTTTTGAATTAGTGTTTTCACTTTGTTACCTAGTAGTGGATTGCTGGATTATACAGTACTTCATTTTTAATTTTCTGGGGAACTTCCATATTGTTTTCCACAGTGGCTGCACCAATTTACACCTCACCAACAGCACACAAGTGTTTCCTTTTTTCTGCATCCTTGCCAACACTTGTTATTTCCTTTTTGATCCTAGCCATTCTGACAGCTGTGAAGTGATGTCTCATTATGATTTTGACTGACTTAAAGATACATTTTGAAAAGGGTTAATTTTCCTGTCTAAATTTATGGGCCATACAATAGTTTCCTGAAAGAGGTTGTTTTAGTGTTTCTGCTTGTCATGGGTCATAGGATTACTATTGAACATTCAATCAAAGGTCAGGGAAGATTTTATTTCATGAATTAGTTTGGGAAACTATACAAAGAACTGGTCATCAAACAATCCATGAACTAGAAAGTTGATAAGTACCATTTCCTATGAATTTATTAACAAAGATGGTATGATACTTAAGGGATACCATTTTCCCTGAGTTCACTAGTCTTTTTTTTTAAATGAAGAATATTCTTTTTTATTTTATTTTATTTATTTATTTGACAGAGATCACAAGTAGGCAGAGAGGCAGGCAGAGAGAGAGAGGAAGAAGCAGGCCCCCCGTTGAGCGGAGAGCCCGATATGGGGCCCGATCCCAGGACCCTGGGATCATGACCTGAGCCGAAGGCAGAGGCTTTAACCCACTGAGCCACCCAGGTGCCCCTGAGTTCACTAGTCTTATACTGTATTTGCATTTTGGATGAGAAGAATAGCATTTAAAGTTAAACATATAACATTCCTGAACCACCTTTACAACAGCAAAAGTTTTGGGAACAAATTTGCATTTAGTTTCTTATACTTGGATGCTTACAAATATTTATCTGAAAAATAAATTCGTATACTGTAAATGTGCTTGGAGATAAACATTGGCTTTGTTATTTTATGAAATATTAAATATATCCTGTTGAATTAAAGCTACGTTAACCCATGATAGCTTGATGAAGATTTCAAATCCTTTCAATGAAAAGCATCCCTATAAACAATGTTCATTATGGTTACTATACTTTGTTCTCTGTTCACCAGATGGTAAGAGCTCTATGAAATGTGAATGTAGTGTATATTTGGAATAGTCCATCTGTAAAGATGTCATTAAAAACAAAAGGCATAAATTAAACAATAAAAAGGCATATATAAAGTATTCTAATGATTTTCTATTTTGAGTATTAATTATATAATATACACAAACGCATTTGCTTCACTAAGAGGGAAGCATAAAATTTTTTTTGATAAAGTAAATGCTGGCAAAAGCCAAGATTTTTATGTTTTGTTGTAATTTGGGACATAAGTATAATCACTGGACATCATCTGATCTCTCCCTACTTTTACTATTGTGTGATTAAATTATGACATTGATTTAACCTACATGGCATCCCTCAAGACTGAGTATACCCAGCACTTTGTTCATAGTCACTCTGGACCCTGTTTAGAATCCATTAACATGCATGCCTCTTGTATTACATTATGAGCTTCTTAAAGCAAATACATGTGTCATTCATCGTTGCATGTTCTAGAGAATATGTGCTACATACAGGTGTTCATGAAGAGTGTTTCCTAAACATAAATGAATGAATAAATGGGTATTCTTTAAATGTTTGTTGAGTGCATGAATGAATAAATGAGTAAACAAATCTTGAACTATTTAGACTAAAAAGATGTGGTACTTTTTAATGTATAATTTACAGTCAGAAAAAAAAATTCAAATGCTTATACGTCATTTACCATAATCCTCCCCCAAAACTTATGTCACAGATTTTATTACTTTCTCCATATTTTCAGTGATGTAACCAGACCTTTTGGCAGATTGATTAAATGTATTCGAAGTCATAGATTCAGGGAATGGCAAAGCCTGGATAAACCCCGGATCAATCTGACCACAAAGGGTTTTTTTTTTTAATCACTTCCAGAGGGGATGTAAAGACCATCTCTATTATGAGACTAGCATGCAGTCTTTTCTACTTGAAGTTGGAGAAACTATAGAATTGAGATACTAAACTTACTTAATCTACCTCTATACCCTCACGAGGTATCACAGGGTGGTATCAGTTTTTATGTGACTGGAAATAAAACCCTCCTGGAAGTTACATTCAGATAATCTGACAAAGTGAGAAATTTGCTTTGTATAGGTAAGGAGGTTTGGGTTTTTTCCCTGGTTTTTCTTCATCAACAAAGTGTATTTATGTGAGCATCAGTCATTGTTTAGATACCATTTACAATGAAAACTTTGCTTTGCCTTCTTATACCAGAGGCTAGTTTTGAAAAGTTAAATGTAATGTTTTTGAAAATGAAACAAAAAAAAATTTGAAAACACCAGGACTATTTGCTATTTTGTTAAGTAATGTAGAAAAATGTTTTAGAAAGAAATTTAACCATAAAACCCTTGAAAATCAAGGATTTCCAGCCATGTGTTCATATGCACAGTACATTTCTAAGGTGCCAGCTGAAATTCTACCCCTTGATTTCTACTTCAAGAAAGAATATTGACAACAGAGGATGACATTATTAGGTAGATAGCTTCTCAAATTTGTTTAAGTTAATCATTTGTTAAATGTATTATTTTTATCATTAATAAAATATTTTTGACACAAATAATATACAATTAGCCACAATATGCAGGATTTGCTTCAGTGGAATCAATAGCAAATGCCATATTCCTCTACTGTAGTCTTTTTTATGTTTAATTTGGATTCCATGTTTCTTATAATTCAGACAGTATTTTTAGGGAGCAGAATCTTCCTATAGGGTAAAGAAAAGTCCTTTCTCCTTGTGAATCCTTAACAAAGTGACCACTGTTTTCTAAGTGATATGGAGACTTTAAAGTAGATGGTCCTGTATTGAGTGACATTAATTTATTACTAAGAAGAGGGAGGCCTATGCCTATTTAGGCAAAGATTTAAGATATAGAAATAACAATTTTGGAATGACTCATCAGAATTGACAAAACTACTCCCATCTAGTAGCAGAGTAATTGGAAGAAGAAATATGCATCAAATACCAAAAGTATTCTGGTATTTATAGATACCAGGTTTATAGTGATACAAACACGGGTTTATAGTGTATTATTTCCTTTAGTAATTTCTAATCTAGTTCAGTAATATTTATGGTAGGTCTTTTTAGTGTCCTTACATTACAGATGAAGAAACTGTTGACAAAACTGGCTAAGTAACTTGTTAGAGATCATTACACCTCCTTTCAGGGTAATGCATAAGAAAGTGAAAAGGGAAATTAAACTCAGCAAAATATTTACCTTTACGCATAAAAGAGGACTTGCTATGATCCATCACTGTACTGGGTAGATGTGTATAATTCACCAGTGGGTTATCCTTCATCATTTCAAATGAGGTGTAATGGACAATCTTATCCAAGACCTCATCATTCAAATTCTTCTCTAGAAATCTAGCAATCTTTTTAACTTCCCGCTTCGGATTCTATAAGTGGTTAAAGAGACATACCCAAGAAAATGGTAAGCAAAAACATCATTATTATAATGTGAAAACTATCATATTTATAATCTGTTTGCTTAAATGTTGGTTCTGAATATTCAATCCGTATTTTGTTGCATCATCATTTTTTAAACTAATCATAAAAATGAAATAATCAATAATTTATCTTTGCCAAAAATAGATGAAATATTTTATTTTTCCTAAATTTCATATTTTATACTTGTTTATACTAAAAGTACAATAAGAATAAATCTTGGACTAAATATTAATATTTGGAGGAAAAATAACAGATATTTTAAGCTCAGGTTGTAATCAGATTTGAACAGTAAATATTTAGGGACCAAGCATGTCTTTATTCTCCTGCCTTTATTTATTTTTTCTTTAATCAAAATTCTTTTCTTGTTTTTGATATTTCAAAACAAAAATAATAAATTTATGAACAACTTCAAGTATGTTTGCCTTAGATTACCTATCTTAGACCTTCTTTGGACATAAATTATTAAAAATAAGCTCTAGGAGCACGTGGGTGGTGCAGTCACTTGAGCATCCAACTCTTGGTTTCAACTCGGTCATGAACTCAAGGTTGTGAGACTGAGCTCCAAGTCAAGCTCCACAGTCAGCATGGAGTCTGCTTGAGGCTCTATCCCTCTCCCCGTCCCCTGATCATACTCATTCTCTTGCTCTCTCTCTCTCTCTCTCCCAAATAAATAAATAAATAAATAAATAAAATCTTAAAAAAAAAAAACTACAGTGAAGGTACATTAAGTTATTCATTAATTATTGGGGATAGAAAGAGCAAAATCCGAGAATCAATCATTTTCCAGAGTCTAATGACATAAACAATATTTGCAACTTTTAGGAAGCTAAACTAAACCTTACATGGATACGCCTAGAAATATTTTGAAAAGGTGATATCTACACTAAGTTGAAAAACATGAGTCAGAATTTACCATGATGTGTAGTCTGCTGAGATGAGTGAATTTCCAGTAGAAAAAACAGTCAAAATACTTGGCAGTATAGGGTCTCATTTGAAGGGAGGCGGAAAAAAGCAAAGTGGTTGAAGTTAGGTTTGAGTTGTTCATAGGAATAAGAGAGACTATAAAGTTGGAAAGGTAAATTGAGGTAAAAATGAGAAAATCCTCGGATGTCCCACTTAAGAACTTGGACTTTATCTCTTATGCAGGGAAGCCACAACATTTACTGATATGTCATTAACTGGCACGTGTATGTTCATGTATACACATGTGTATGTTTTGGCAGGGAGTTCCTTACAAGGGAAGTTCTGGCAATACTGCGGCAAATATTCAAGGGATATTCCCACTTTTTAGGTGATTTTATAAAACCACCTCAGTTTCACAGCTGCTTATTGCCTGAAAATTGGAAATTAACTGCCTCAAGCCCAGTATAAATGGGCACTAGTAAAGTTGTGACGATAGATTCTCTGTGAGTTGCAAACAAGTGTGATGGAGGGTGGAGCCTAGGCAGAGCAGAAAAATTGAGAGACTCTTTTTTTTTTTTTTTAAGATTTTATTTATTTGTTAGAGAGAGAGAGAGAGAGCGAGCACAGGCAGACAGAGAGGCAGAGGGAGAAGCAGGCTCCCTGCCGAGCAAGGAACCCGATGTGGGACTCGATCCCAGACGCTGGGATCATGACCTGAGCCGAAGGCAGCCGCTTAACCAACTGAGCCACCCAGGCGTCCCGAGAGACTCTTTTTGTTAAGATGTGAGAATACCCTGGGGTTTTCTTAGAAATACTTGGATCAAAGGAAATTTTACATGGGGTGTGGTTTTTGATATGCAAAGGAAGATTGATGTCTCTAAGATGTTATTATTGCTCATTCATTTATCTATTCATTCAAGCAATCAATTATTCATGCAAGTGATTCTAAAAGCCCTTATGTATGTGTAAGGTGTTATATTCTGTGCTGTGAATGTAGTTACAAGAATGATACATATTGTACCTTCCATCATGAATCAAAAAGTTTAAAATGTATCCTCATTTGTAACTCCAAACTTTTTAAAATAGAGGAACTTGGTTACCACATAAAATGTGGGGGGGGGGGCGCCTGGGTGGCTCAGTGGGTTAAAGCCTCTGCCTTCAGCTCGGGTCATGATCCCGGGGTCCTGGGATCGAGCCCCGCATCGGGCTCTCTGTTCAATGGGGAGCCTGCTTCATCCTCTCTCTGCCTGCCTCTCTGCCCACTTGTGATCTCTGTCATATACATAAATAAAAATTTTAAAAAAATAATAAAAAATAAAAAAATATATAACAACTATTGGGGTACCTAGGTGGCTTAGTCAGTCAAGTATCTGTCTTCGGCTCAGGTCATGATCTCAGGGTCCTGGGATCGAGCCCCGCATCGGAGTCCCTGCTCGGCAGGGAGCCTGCTTCCCCCTCTCTCTCTCTGCCTGCCTCTCTGCCTACTTGTGATCCCTGTCTGTCAAATAAATAAAATCTTTTTAAAAAGTGTGTGTGTGTGTGTGTGTGTGTGTGTGTGTTTGCCTAATTTGAGTAAAATGGCCTCAGACTAGGCCTGGAACCTTGCAGCAGTATTTGAACTGATACTAGCTCCTACAGGAGACGGGATGAATGCTTATGAGTCCCCAGACTATGAGGGAGATAGTAAAAGAGTAAAGGAGAGGGATTTGAAAGTTATAATAGGTAGGGCATGTGAAACAATGGGATGTGCACAATATGGTGGAACCATATCCACTATATGGAAGTCAATGAGAACAATGTATTTTCAAACTTTGAAAATTAACGGACATGTACGTAAGTGATGAGTCACTAAATTCTACACCTGAAAACAGTATAACACTGCATGCCAACTAACTGGAATTTAAATAAAAATTTCATAGAAAAAGAAAATTAATAGATAAATAACATCATTAAACAAAGAGAGAATAAAAGAAGAAAAGGATTAAATGTTGGTGAGAGAGAGACAAGATGAGTTTAGTTTTGAATGTGTTAAATTTAAGAGTCATTTTAATAAGAGCATTGGTCTGAATTAGGGTAGGATGTTAAAATGGAGTTTAGGGGGGTCATTAGTACATGAAGAGTTTTGGCAACAGTAGGCATGGCTATGATCACCAAAATGTAGCAAACAGCTTACAAAAAAAGCTGACTAAGTGACAGATGGAGGTATACAGGAAAGCCAGGAGAATGTGATAACCTACCAAATAAATGTAGGAAAGAATTTCAGCAAGAGAAGGTGCTCACAATAAACACAATGGTTAAAAAGTATAAGAAGGCAAAAATGTCATGGATTTCACCATTAGAACCCACTAACGATCTTAACAAGATTTGGGTATGCAGGCATGGAGAAGAGGCAAAATAATCACATCATTTTTTTTTCTTTATTCCATAGATTAAGCTGAAAATATATATTAACCCTTTAACCTAGGATGTAATGGGGGAATTATCCAGAATGAATTTCTACCATTTTACCTCTTTCATATCTTCATAGTACAAGAAAAGTATTGGGTGTTCTTCCTTTTTCTTCCACCAACTCTTAACATGATTAAACCAGGAACCATAAGCCACTAAAACCAGAGAAAGTCTATTACCATTAAGCATTCATTAAATGAAAAGTTTGTTCCTAAACAGTAAGTCAAATTATACAAACATTTTGTGGAATTTAGTAATCAAGGGAACTGAATATATAAGGCCAAATAAAAATATATAATTAGCCATTTATGGATATACAGTCAGATTAAAGTAATATAAAGTATAAAGGAATCATTTGAAATAAAAATACATTGACCTCCATATGGGTTTTACTTAGCCTCACACGGTAGGAAACCAGTCTACTAAATACTCATATTAACTATCTAAATACTATAAATAGGTGTATAAAAGATCTAACTAAAGATTTGGGTAAGTTAAAGAATTTCCATTGTAACTGGAACTGAGAATGGATTTCTAGCAACTGAAAATACATTTAAGAATATTTTCATCAAGCCAATGTTAAATACCAAACTTATATATTGATGTCATAGTAAAATATTAGATACAGTTGATCTGATTTTTTAATGCTATTTAAATGTACTTTTTACTGGCTTGGAAAAGCAAATGTTTTGATAGGTAAAGTCATACCAGTAACAGTTTAGTGGTATTAAAAAGGAAAAGTGCTTATTAATTTCAAGCCCAGGCCTACCCACCATTTCCAGTCATGAATCTCTCCAGATACTCTTCCCAGGGACCAGGGACAGGTTCCAAATTATTCATTAAGTCAAAATGGTAATATGAGACTGCAACATCCTTGGCATTTCGAGCCAGATAAATCATCTGCAGGGAAAAAAGAAGAAAACCTCCCTCTTGGTGTTGTACATTCAATGGAAGATTTGAAATCCATGAAATTAAAAAGAGGAAAAAATCAGAGAAAATTAATGAAACAACAAGCTGTTTCTTTTCTAAAAAATGAACATACCCAATAAACATCTAGCAAGACTAAAAAAAAGAAGACACAAATAACTAATATCAAGAAAAAAAACAGGAGGTATCACAACAATCTTATAGCATTAAAATTATAATGAGTATGAAAAGATGCTCGATACCACATGTCATCAGGGAAGTGAAAATTAAAGTAACAGTGAGACACCACTCTGTGCTTATCAGAATGACCAATATCCAGAAAACTGACACCAACTCCTGCTGAGGTGCTGAGCAGCAGGAGCTCTTATTCTTTGCTGATGGGATTGCAAAAATGGTATTGGTTTTTCGGAAGACTCTTTGGCGATTCTTACACCGCTAAACATAGGTTTACCTACAATCCAGCAATCACACTGCTTGGTGTTTATTCAAAGTTGAAAAACAAGGTCCACACAAAAAACTGCAAGTGGATATATAGAGCAGCTTTATTCATAATTTCCAGAATGTGGGAGGAAACAATATGTGCTTCAGTAGGTGAATGAATAAACTGGAAAAATGGATATATCCAGACAATGGAATATTATTACACAGCACTAAAATGAAATGAGCTATCAAGCCATGAAAAGACATAGAAGAACCTCAAATGCATATTACTATGTGAAAGAATGCAATTTGAAAAACCTACATACCATGTGATTATGCCTTCTGCCCTTTAGAAAAGGTTATACAGTTAGATTTCTATACATAAGAAGGTGTATGTGCTTTCATTGCCTCCATGAAAACTATGGATTCAATAAAAAAAGATCAGTGGTTGCCAAGCTGGGAGGAGAGGAGGTTGAATAGGTGGAGAACAGAAGATTTTTAGGGCAGTAAAAGCACACTGTAGGATACTGTAATGATATATATATATATGTTACTATACATTTGTCCAAATCCATTGAATGTACAACACCAAGAGGGAACCCTAACGTCAGCTATGAATTTTAGGTGATTATGATGTGTCAATGTGGGTTCATCAGTCATAACAAATGTACCACTTTGGTGGGCGATAGTGATGATAGGTATGCATGTGTAGGGGCAGGGGATATTTGGGAAATCTATTTGCCTTCCACTCAATTTTTCTGTGAACCTAAAATTGCTCTAAAAATAAATAAATAAAAATAAAATTGCTGTAAAAAATATAGTCTGTTTAAAGAAAGAATAAGAAGAGAATTATGGGGGTGCCTGGATGGCTCAGTCAGTTAAGCATCTCCCTTCATCTCAGGTTATGATCCCAGGGTCCTGGGGTAGAGCCTTGTATCAGACTCTTTGTTCAGCAGGGATTTTGCTTCTCCCTCCCGCTTTGCTCCCTCTCACTCAAATAAATAAATAAAATCTTTAAAATTACAAAATTCCACAACTTAGAATTTCTCACCCATCACAAACTAGCAAATTCGGTTACGTTGAAATAGATAGTTAGACTAGCCCCATAAATATTGAAGAAATTGAATTTCACATTTTAAAGTTCCCTAGAAGCAAATATCCAGACACAAAGGTTTCATTGGAGAGTTTTACCAAAAAACCAAACACGACTGGCATTCTTAGGTTGAGTTTTCAGAGAAGGCCAGCGTATCTGAGGTAGCTAAGGAATGATAGCAGCGATGCTGTGCTGAGATGGGGATCCTGTTGCTACAGACCTTGGACAAATTTGATTACGTAGATTTAGACTTAAATACATTCATTTTTAATTGAAACACTTTCTCATGTAATTCAGTTCTCATGGTATCAAACAAAATATTTGAGCAATTGCTTATTATGTGCATGACTAAAGGGATAAGGTCACATTGAAAACATGACTTGCAGTGTGGAATGTACCTTGCAGTTGTTCTCCCAGAAAGACTTGGGAAGGAGATCAATTGGTAGATGCGTCTTCACAAGCCGCGGTGATGGATTCTTTCCTAATTGTTCTATTCCTGGGAAAATTTTAGTTTGATATATAGATCCGTTAGAGTCTTCAAGGAGCCAGCATTTCCTGATTTTCTCTGACCTTTTAAAATATTTTTGAGAAGTATGCAATGCTGCTAAACTTTGAATCAATCACAGGTATTATCAGGCAATATTGGTTAATGGTTAAGAGCATAGTGGTGTGAGGTGGTATCTCATTGTGGTTTTGATTTGTATTTCCTTGATGCCCAGTGATGTGGAGCACTTTTTCATGTGTCTGTTGGCCATCTGGATGTCTTCTTTGCAGAAATGTCTGTTCATGTCCTCTGCCCATTTCTTGAATGGATAAAGAAGATGTGGTATATATATATACAATGGAATACTATGCAGCCATCAAAAGAAATGAAATCTTACCATTTGCAATGACATGGATGGAACTAGAGCGTATTATGCTTAGCGAAATAAGTCAACTGGAGAAAGACAACTATCACATGATCTCCCTGATATGAGGAAGTGGAGATGCAATGGGGGTGGGGGTTAAGGGGGTAGGAAAAGAAAAAATGAAACAAGATGGGATCGGGAGGGAGACAAACCAAAAGAGACTCTTAATGTCATAAAACAAACTGAGGGGGGTGGGGGAGAGACGGGTTGGGAGAGGGTGGTGGGGTTACAGTATATGTTTAAATAAAAAAAAGCTTAAAAAAAAAAAGAGCATAGTGGTGAGGTTAGCCTCCTTGGGTTCAAATCCTAAGTCTGTCGCTTACTCATTGTGACATTTGAAAGTATGCTAGTCTCTGTGTTTCACTTTTTCCATTTCCAAAATGAGAAGTAATAATATCAGTGTTAGCAATCTGGAGTTTTATCCTTGCTTGCATTATTATAAATAATTATGAAAATAATTTCTTTTTCTCAAAGAGATATGGATAACTACCAATTCTCATATCAGCATCGCTGTTACACCTGCCTTTTTTCATTATTTCCTCTATGAGTCATATGTACATATGTGCAAAATGAAAATGTTCTGTAATATTTAGGTGTTAGCTGAACTCACCAAAGGCAAACAACTAATATGTGGGAGAATTTGGTTTCAAATCAAGTCATTGGATAAGGGGTATGTCAACTTCCCTGAGACAGAAAATATCCACTTATTTTGTCTAGTCAGAGGTAGAATGTTCCCAGGGGCCTGGATCTCAGAAATAAGTAACTTGGTCAGTCTGGAGGCACTTCTGGGAGGGAGGCACATTCAGAACTCCTGACATAGACTAGGAAAAGTGGAGCCAAACTTTTTTTTAAATTATTTTTATTAACATGTAATGTGTTATTGATCTATATCTGCAAATCATCAGACTTACACACTTCACAGTACTCACCATATCACATACCATCCCCAATTGTCATAGCTCAACCACCCTCTCCCTACCCCTCTCCCCCAGCAACCTTCAGTTTGTTTTGTGAGATTAAGTGCCTCTTATGGTTTGTCTCCCTCCTGATCCCATCTGTTTCATTTTTTCCTTTCCTATTCCCCAAGCTCCCCACTCTCCTTCTCAACTTCTCCATATCAGAGAGATCATATGGTAATTGTCTTTCTCTGATTGACTTATTTCGCTCAGCATAATACCCTCTAGTTCCAACCACATTGTTACAAATGGAGTCAACCCTTTTAATTTAACCATTTTTTTAATGCACTCAGTGGCCTTTATCATATCCCAGATATATCTTTTAATGATGTCATATCCTATAGTGTCATCAACACTTAACATCTCTTTCAGATTTCATAACCAATAAATCTTAGAGTTCTATGCCTTGTCTCCTCAATATGACTTAAATCCAGTCTAAGCTCTAGATTACCTGTTAATCTTATATATCTTCCCACCTTTTGCATACAAAGGCACTCCTGCTCAAAATTGCATCTGACTCACTCATTCGAAATAATCTTACGCTCCATTTGTTTACAGAAAGTTATTACAGATGATAAAAAGCCACTCAATCTCTATTAAAACATCCTTTTAAAATGTTCTAGGGGCATCTGGGTGGCTCAATTGTTAAGCATCTGCCTTTGGCTCAGGTCATGACCCCAGAGTCCTGGGATGGAGCCTAGCTTCAGACTCCCTGCTGGGCGGGAGGCCTGCTTCTCCCTCTCCCACTCCCCCTGCTGTGTTCCCTCTCTTGCTGTGTTTCTCTCTGTTAAAAAAATAAATAAAATATTTTAAAAATAAATAAAATAAAATGTTCTATATAATGTTTACTTTTGTTTCAGTCTATTTACTTGTTTATTTGTTGTCAGCTCCCATGCTTCTTCCCCACCCCACCCCCACCCCCAAACACACACATTAGAATGGAGATTCCACAAGAGCCAGGATGTAGCTCATTTTGAATGTTCTGTAGAGAACAATGGATAGTATATAGTTGTACTAGCATGCAGTTGTATTAGGAGGAATCTCTTAATTTTAATGTGGATAGAGCTGACTAATTTAGGAAATAAAGGTCAAGGATGCTAGTTAAATTTCAATTTCGGGTAACAGATACCTTTTAGTGTGAGTATCTTCCATGCAATATTTGGGATATACTTGGGTTAAATAAAATAGGTATTTATCTGAATTTCAAATTTAATTGAGTTTCTTGAGTTCTATCTGGAAACATTAATTATATAGCTATAAAATTCCACCAAGTATTTTATTATGCTACTACTAATCTGGCAACTACAGCCACTTTATCTAGCATATAGAAGTGAGAAATCATCTTCCACAACCCACTATTCCTCAATGCTCATGACATGAACTTTTACATTTTTTTAAATGAAGCTTTCCCCTTATCTTTTGTTCCCCTTCACTCCCTCAACTTCATTGAAAGGTTTCCCAGACTCCAGGTTGTAATTGTTTTGCCATGTAAGGTCTTTAGTGAACTCTTTATTGCACAAATATGAGTGTTAGGGATATGAAATGGTATTATACACATTCATATTTAGGTTCCAGAGTAAATCTGAGTGACAATTTACCCTCTTTTATCTGCTGAAACTCACTTACTCTCTAGTGATGCTACTTTGATTCTATCAATTTTTCGTTTCCTTACTTTTTTATGGCTCTGGAGGCTTATCTCATTCTTGCCCTCACTTTGTTTGCTTGTCCCAGAATAATTATTTTAGCTCCAAGATTCATCATTTGCGCTGACTTCAGGCCACTACATAGAAGGAACGACACCCTCTCAGTTGGTTCTTCTCTGCCTATGGAAGTAACGAGCTCCGGTAGGGTAGAAAATTTGGATTCTGCTCTTTAAACTGATAAAACCATTCATCACCATACTTCTGTCTTCCTATCCCAGTTTCCAGCAGCATTTGAAGGCCAGGACTCACTTCTTGAATTCTTCTCACTTGCCTACAGGACACCATACACTTGATTTTCTCTTAGATCACTGAGTAGTTCTTAAAAACTATAAGCCCTGCATGCTCTGTCCCTGTCTAGTCTCCAGTTTGTTTTTGTTGTTGTTGTTTGTTTTTAAATCTCACTTTCCCCATCTTGCTGTTGTTTGGTTCCTAGACTACACCAAGGTCTTTTCTGCTTAGGCCTATATACCTAATACTCACCTTCATGAAATATGCTTACCCCAACTATGTGCATGACATCTCAATTCAGAGTAGATAACCCTACATATCCAATCTAAAGTAAACAATTTGTTTTTCCCTATTCTTTGGATATGTGAGCCCAATAATCACATATTATTGGTTTATTTATTTATTTAACAGCACAGTATTACTATAAACTCCTTGGGGATAGGGCATTGAATTTACTAATCATTTTATATCTAACCCATAGCACAGTGCAAAATTTGGAAGCACTTGGGACACCTGGGTGGCTCAGTTGGTTAAGCGGCTGCCTTCGGCTCAGGTCATGATCCCAGCGTCCTGGGATCGAGTCCCACATCGGGCTCCTTGCTCGGCAGGGAGCCTGCTTCTCCCTCTGCCTTTGCCTGCCTCTCTGTCTGCCTGTGCTCGCTCTCTCTCTCTCTAACAAATAAATAAATAAAATATTTTTTAAAAAATTTTAAAAAAATTTTAAAAAAATTTGGAAGCGCTCAATAAATATTTGTGGAATGAAATATAAATTGTATTAATAAGAAATTTAATGTTTGAGAGTTGTTGGTACTTCCTTACTTATTTAACTATAGCAGTGTTCTAAATTAGAAATTTATTAATCTAATCTACCACATTCTATACAACAAAAGTCAGTAAAAGATAGAAATTTTTTTAAGTTATTAACCAAATTTTTAGTTATTTTCTACAACAAAACTCTTTCATCTTAGGTCATCATACCTGGATATACAATGAATTAAACTACAGTTTCTCTATACATCTTGGTGATTGTACTGCTTACATAAACATAAACTTCCAGTTTATGTTACCAAGTTGATTCCATTTTCTGTGAATGTAAATCATAAATACAATAATTAATATGCTATATAAATAATATTATAGGGAGGAGACAAGATAGCAGAAGAGTAGGAGACCTCGTTTCATCTGGTCCCTTGAATTTAGTTGGATATCTGTCAAATCATTCTGAACACCCATGAATTCAGCCTGAGATGTAAGAAAATATATCTCAAACTCTATAAGTAGAAAAGCAACTGCTTTTTGCATGGTGCAAGGTGTGGAGTGGTGAATCTGTGGGGAAGATATTGGAAGATAAACGGAGGGGAGGAGGGGTGGAATGGCTGTGCCCACTACTGGGCAACAGCTCTCAGGGTTGCAGGGGCCCCAGAAAGGACAGTAGGGTGACACCCAGCCATGTCCTGGAAGCAGCAGAGCAGGATACATGCACAATCCCACAACAGCTCACAGTCCCAAAGGACAGTAGCCCCAAAAGGAGTCCCTGGGACTCACCCAGAAGGGGATTACAGTAGGCTCATACCACAAGAGTCTGTGGAGTTTGGCACAAACAAAAGTGAAAACTATTTGTCCCAGAGAGTTTATTGAAGAAGTGGGAATGTGACCTTGCAGCCCTGAGTCAGAGATCTGAGTATGGCCATTTTCACTCTGATCCTCTATAGAGGTGCAGAAAGCCTCCAGGGGAACAAAAGTGGCACAGAGGACCAGCTTACACTGAGCCCAGACCCCTGGCAAGGGGTGGGGCAACTCTGCCTGGGCAACCTAACACCTGAAAAACAGCATATCAGGCCCCTCCCCCAGAAGACAGACTGGAAGAATAGGTGGACAAGGTTATGGACCCCACAAGACTGTAAAACTCCAGTGCCGGGGAAAAATAGTATATTAAGCTCTCTGTGTTTTCTCACAATTTATTTATCTTTCAGTCTAAATTTTTCCATTTCTTTTTTTATCATTTTCCCATTTCAACTGGATTCTTATTTTACCAACTTATGTTTCTAAGTTTCTTTTAAACTTTTATTTTTCACATCTACCTTTTATAGATATATGCTTCATTTTAGTCTTTTTTCACTCTATTCAATTTTATACACACACACACACACACACACACACACACACATGTTCTGCTTTCTTTGTAACTTTAAGATGTAGTGTCTTCTAACACACCAAACAAAATTCAATCAGGAAAAAGTGGATCGCCTGGCTTTGCCCACCTTATGAGATTATAGTCTCTCTCCCCATGCTTCTTCTTTTTTTTTTGGTTTTGGTTTTATTTGTTTTTCTGTTGTGGTTTCCAACCATTTTGGATTTGTCTAGGATGTATGTTCTGATCAAAAGACACAGGGTATCAGGTTGGATTAAAAAAAATATATCCATCCATACACTGTGTACAAAAGACTCATTTTAGACCTAAATCACTTCCAGACTGAAAGTGAGGGGGTGGAGAACCATTTACCACACTCATGGATCTTAAAAGAAAGTTGGGGTAGCAACCCTCATGTCAGACAAATTAGATTTTAAACCAAAGATTGTAGTAAGAGATGTAGAGGGACACTATATCACATTTAAAGGGTCTATCCAACACAAAGATCTAACACTAACAACTGTAAATATTTATGTCCCTAACATGGGAAGAACAAATTATATAAGTCAATTAATAACCATAGTAAAGATATACACTGATAATAATACATTAATAGTAAAGGACTTCAACACCCCACTCACAGCAATAGACAGATCATCTAAGCAAAAGATCAATAAAGAAACAAGGTCTTTGAATGACACACTGGACCAGATGGACTTCATGGAGAAATATAGAACATTCCATCCTAAAACAACAGAATTCTCATTCTTCTCCAGTGCAAATGGAACTTTCTCAAGAATAGATCACATACTGGGTCACAAATCAGGTCCCAACTAATACCAAAAGACTGAGATTATTCCCTGCATATTTTCAGAACACGATCCTTTGAAAGTTGAACTCAATCACAAAAGGAAATTTGGAATTTCCTCTTGGAGCTTAAAGAGCATCCTGCTAAAGAATGGATGGGTCACCCAGGAAATTAAATGAGAAGTTAAAAAATTCATGGAAACTAATGGGAATGAAAATACATCAGTTCAAAACTCTGGGATACAGCAAAGGCAATCCTAAGAGGAAAGTACATGGCAATACAAGTCTCTCTCAAAAAATTAGAAAAATCCCAAATACACAAGCTAACCTTACACCTAAAGGATCTGAAGAGAGAGCAGCAAATAAAACCTAAACCCAGCAGGAGAAGAGAAATAATAAAGATTAGAGCAGAAATCCAACAAAACAGAAACCAGAAGAATAGTAGAACAGATCAACAAAACTAGAAGGTGGTTTTTTGAAAGAATTAATAAGATCGATAAACCTCTGGCCAGACTACCCAAAAGAAAAGAGAAAGGACCCAAATTAATAAAGTAATGAATGAAAGGGAAGAGATCAAGACCAACTCCAAGAAAATATAGACAATTTTAAGAGCATATTATGGGTAAGTATATGCCAACAAATTAGGCAATCTGGAGGAAATGGATCCATTCCTGGAAAATTGCAAACTACCAAGACAGGAAGAGGCAGAAAACCTGAACAGACCAATAAACAGCAAGGAAATTAGAGCAGTAATCAAAAACTTCCTGGAAAACAACAGTCCAGGGCCAGACGGCTTCTCGGGGGAATTATACCAGACATTTAAAGTAGAAATAATACCTATTTCTACTGAGGCTATCTCAAAAAATAGAAATGGAAGGAAAACTTCCAAACTTGTTCTATGAAACTAGTATTGCCTTGATCCCCAAACCAGGCAAAGAGCCCATCAAAAAAGAGAATTACAGACTAATATCTCTGATGAACATGGATGCCAAAATTCTCACCAAGATACTAGCTAGTAGGATCCAACAGTACATTAAAAATATTATTCATCATGACCAGTGGAATTTATTACTGGATTTCAAGGGTGGTTCAATATTCACAAATCAATTAACATGCTAGATCACATTAATCATTAATAAAAGAAAAGTTAAGAACCATATGATCCTCTCAAATAATGCAGAAAAGGCATCCTTTTTTGATTAAATATGGCATCCTTTTTTTATTAAAACTCTTCAGAGTATAGGAATAAAGGGAATATATCTCAGTGTCATAAAAGCCATCCATGAAAAGCCCGCAATGAATATTATTCTCAATGGGGGAAAACTGAGAGTTTTTCCCTTAAGGTCAGGGACATGACAGGGATGCCCACTCTCACCACTTTTGTTCGACATAGTACTAGAAGAGCTAGCCTCAGCAATCAGACAATAAAAAAAAATAAAAGACATTCAAATTTGCAAAGAAGTCAAACCTCACTCTTCATAGATTTCATAATACTTTATATGGGAAACCCAAAAGACTCCAGCCCAAAATTTCTAGAATCCATATGGAATTCAGCAACATGGCAGGGTAAAAAAATCAATGCACGGAAATCAGTCCCATTTCTATACACTAACAATGTGACTGAAGAAAGAAAAATTAAGGAATCAACCCCATTTATAATTGCACCAAAAATATAAGATACCTAGGAATAAACCTAACTAAAGAGGTAAAGGATCTGTACTCTAGAAAGTATAGAACACTTATGAAAGAAGTTGAGGAAGACAAAAGAAATGGAAAAACATTCCATGCTCGTGGATTGGAAGAATAAATGTTGTGAAAATGATTATGCTGCCCAGAACAATCTTTAATACAATCCTTATCAAAATACCATTGACATTTTTCACAGAGCTGAAACAAACCTAAAATTTTTATGGAACCAGAAAAGATCATAGGAATACAAATAGCCAAAGGAACGCTGAAAAAGAAAACCAAAGCTGGTGGCATCCCAATGCCTGACTTCAAGCTATATTACAAAGTTGTGATCATTAAAACAGCTTGGTATTGGCACAAATACCAAGGAACAGAACAGAGAACCCAGAAATGGACTTCAACTCTATGGTCAACTAATCTTCGACAAAACAGGAAAGAATATTCAATGGCAAAAAGACAGTCTCTTCAATAAATGGTGCTGGGAAAATTGGACAGTGACATGCAGAAGAATAAAACTGGACCATTCTCGGGATGCCTGGGTGGCTCAGTTGGTTAAGCGGCTGCCTTCGGCTCAGGTCATGATCCCAGCGTCCTGGGATCGAGTCCCACATCGGGCTCCTTGCTCGGCAGGGAGCCTGCTTCTCCCTCTGCCTGTGCTCGCTCTCTCTCTCTCTGACAAAAAAAAAACAAAAACAAAAACAAAAAACTGGACCATTCTCTTAGATACACAAAGATACATACACAAAGATAACCTTTGTGGCCTCAACCAAGCAACTTCCTACTAGACATGTGTCTAAAGGCAAGGGAAACAAAAGCAAAAATGAACTATTGGGACTCCATAAAAATAAAACACTTCTGCATGGCAAAAGAAATAGACAACAAAACTAAAAGGCAACCTATGGAATGGGAGAAGATATTTGTAAATGATACAACAGACAAAGGTCTAGAATCCAAGATCTATAAAGAACTTCTCAAACTCAACACCTGAAAAACAAATAATCCAGTCAAGAAACAGGCAGAAGACATGAACAGATACTTCTCCAAAGAAGACATCCAAATGGCCAACAGACATTTGAAAAAATGCTCCACATCACTTGTCATCAGGGAAATACAAATCAAAGCCACAATGTGATAACCTTACACCAGTGAGAACTGCTAAAATTAATAAGACACGGAATATAAATGTTGGCAAGGATGTTGGTGGGAATTCAAGCTGGAACAGCCCCTCTGGAAAACAGTATGCAGGTTCCTCAAGAAGTTAAAAATAGAACTACCCTACCACCCAGCAATTGCACTACTGGGTATTTACCCCAAAGATACAGATGTAGTGAAAAAAGGGCACCCCAATGTTCATAGCAGCAATGTTCACAATAGCCAAACTGTGGAAGGAGCTGAGATGTCTTTGAACAGATGAATGGATAAAGATGTAGTTCATATATACAATGGAATATCACTCAGTCATAGAGAAGATGAATACTTACCATTTACATCAACATGGACAGAACTGGAGGGTATCGTGCTAAGTGAAATAAGTCAATCAGGAGCTCCAGTGGTGCAATCAGTCAACACTGGGTACTTATACAAAATAAGTCAATCAGAGAAAGACAATTATCCTATGGTTTCATTCATATGTAGAATATAAGATAGAGCACAGAGGATCATAGGGGAAGGGAGGGCTGAATGGGAAGAAATCAGAGAGGGAGACAAACCATGAGAGGCTCTTGACTCAGGGAAACAAACAGGGTTTCTGGAGGAGAGGTGTGGGGGGGGATGAGGTAATTGGATGATGGGCATTAAGGAGGCCACCTGGTGTGATGAGCACCGAGTGTTATAAGCAACTAATGGAACATTGAACACTAAAACGAGAAATAATGATGTAGTATATGTTGGCTAACTGAATTTAAATTAAAAAGAAAATCTGGTTTTGAATTTTAAAACAATAATTAAAATTTTTAAAATAATAATATTATAAAATTATAATTCCCAAGTAGTTTAAAATTACCTGAAGTTCTTAGTCCAGGGACAGCCATTTCCAACATTGGCACTTTAACTGTTATAAAATCCCGCTTACATTTTTCAACATCTCCATTATTGAGAACCATGTCCACAATTTCACTAGCCCAAGTAGTACCTGCGGTGAAAGGCAACATTTTTTTGTAACCATCACTTGAATGAGGGGGGAGAGGGGAGTCCCTACAGGGAGTCTGCCATCTTACTACATTCTAATTAGAAACTTAATTCTGCAATTTCCTTTTCTGTGCCCCAAATGCTCATTTTAAAGATTTTATTTATTTATTTAACAGACAGAGAGCACAAGTAGGCAGAGAGGCAGGCAGAGAGAGAGGGGGAAGCAGGCTCCCTGCTGAGCAGAGAGCCCGATGAGGGGCTCGATCCCAGGACCCTGGGATCATGACATGAGCTGAAGGCAGAGGCTTAACCCACTGAGCCACCCAGGCGCCCCCCAAATGCTCATTTTAAATATACTCAAAGGTACCTGGCTAGGCTGACTGATAGGAATATTAATTTTATTTAGGATTATAATGATTTTGTAGAGAGGAAACAAAGACTGAAGCCAGATCTGCCTCTGTCAATCCCCAAAACTCACCTGATTTGGGGTAAGTGGCTATCACGATGTCTTCTGGCCTGCTGTGGAACTGTTCAATCCTTTCCCAGTTGTTTGCAAAAGCATAGGTCATGGGATAGCCATGAATCAGCTTCAGATTTTTTCTGAGGACATCTTTTGGGGAAATCATTTTTGTACCAGGTTGTACAAATACTTAATAGAATATTTTCTGACAGTCCAATCATGGGAAAATAAAGAAGATCAAAATCAGAAACTGACTAGCTAAGGCTATTCTTAAGACACTATTACTCGATGCAAGTGAAATTGGTCTTTAACACTCAGCATGCAGAGTTCTAAATACAAAGGGCATTTTTGTGGGTATAAAGTTGTAGATTGCAAGAGCAGCAACTGGCTCAGTGACAAGCAGTACAAAGGTCTTTACTGGCAGTTTTCTACAGAAGTGAAACTGCACATGTTAGAATTGAAAATCAGATTTTACAGAAATATGCTAAGAATTATCTGGACTTAAGGCAAAATAAACTACCATTCATCATTACACTGCCGTTGTACCTCATTTTTCCTTTTTGGAAATCCATTGTCTTTCTTACCTTTGTTCTTCTATACATACTGATGAGGAACAGCAGGCTGGCCAAGGGCGAAGTAAAAGGCTAGCACTTGCAACCTCCCTCCACCCCCACTCCTGGGTGGGACATATGTGACATTCTTTAGGAATCTCCCACCCATCCTAATGTTAATACCTTCCTAGAGGTCAAAACGACCTTGGTTATGGCAGGGGCTCTGGTATCCAGTATCTTCTCGTAGGTCCTCTTTAGCATCTGAAAGTTCTATTGAAACCTCCCTTTTCCTTACTTCCCCCACCCCCATGGTATAGAACCAGCCACCCCTCACAATCCCAGGGCAGCAGCTCTTCCTGCCCCCCAGGTCCTGTCCCCATGCTTTAATTAACCACCATTTTGCACCAAAGATGTCCCAAGAATTCTTTCTTGGTCATCGGCTGCAGACCTCACCCCACCGAACCTCACTTGTATTCTAGAACTTCATCATATAACACATTTGTTTTCTCTGCTTCTAAGATTTTCTTTTTCTTATTCTTTTTTTTTTAATTTGAGTATAGTTGACACATGATGTTACATTATTTCAACGTAGGTGTACAACATAGTGATTCAACTTCTCTATACTTAGCTCTGCTCCCCACAGGTGTAGCTACCATCTGTTAGTGTACAATATTATTATAATATCACTGACTATATTCTCTATGCTGGGCCTTATATTCCCATAACTAAGACCTCTGGTTTTTGCCAATAGAATTATCATCTGCATTGGTGTGGTCATTTTCACAAGGGGTGTGTGTGTGTGTGTGTGTGTGTGTGTGTGTGTGTATGTTTCAGATTTACTGAGCTTCTTGGAATTGTGGCCTTAAAGTCATGTCTTCAAATAATTTTTCTGTCTCTCTTTCCTTCTGGACCCCAGGCCACATATAGTTATTCATAGCTCACTGATGCTCTATTCTTTTTTAAAAATCTTTTTCTCTCTTTGTGTTTCATTTTGAATAGCATCTATCTTTGTGCCTTCATGTTCACTACTAACCATTTCTTCTGCAACATGTAATGTGATGTTAACCCCACCTACTGTATGTTTACCTTAGACCTAGTTTCCCTCTCAGGATTATCATTTTGGAAATGATTATATTTTTGTTCTCAACTTTTCATGCATATTGAATACAGTTATAACTGCTGTTTTAAGGCCTTTTTATTTGCTAATTCCAACATCGTGTTAGTTCTAGGTTGCTTTCTCAATTGAATACTTTTTTTTTTATTATTATTTTTCCTGCCTCTTTGCATGCCTGATTATTTTTTATTGGATGTCTCATCTTGTCTCCTTGAACTGTGGCCTGGGAATTCCTTCAAGGCAGTAATCTGGGGAAATCATATGGCTCAATTTTTGTTTGTTTGTTTCCTATCCACTATATTTCATTTGTTTGCTTCATGCAAAGGTGAATCTAGTTCCTGTTATTCCATCTTGCTTAGAAACTATGATGGTTAATTTTATGGATCAATTTCACTGCACCATGAGATGCCCAGATATATTTGCTTAGGTATTATTCTGAGTATATCTGTGAGGGTGGTTTTGGAAGACATTAATATTTAAATTGGTATATTGAGTAAATCAGATTGCCCTTCTTAAAGTTGAAGGCCTGAATAGAACAAAAGGCTGACCCTCCCCCAAGTAAGTGAGAATGCTTCTTTCCCGCCAGTCTTTGAATTGTGACATCAGCCTTTTTCCTGTCTTCACAGTGGAACTAAAACATTGACTTTTCCTAAGTCTTGTACATGACAGCTTTCAAACTAAAACATCAAATTCTTGGTTCTTAGGACTGGACCTAAATCATCAGCCATGCGGGATCCCCAACTTGCCAACTTATCCTGCTGGATCTTCAACCACATAAACCAAGTATAATAAAGGTATAATAAATTCCTTTATACACACACATACACATATACACACATATAATGTACATATGTATATATAATAATATATATTATATAATGTACATATGTATATATAATAAAAATTGCTTTGCAAACTCTTTGATTAACAATTATTCTAATCATAATCATACTAATCATACTAACTCTGAATTAGAATCTCATTGCTAAGTCTTCCAAAATTTTTGAGTCATGGGAGGAAGCTATATTACTATTCTCTATTCTCTAGAGAAACAGAAACAATATTACATATTATGTATATACATGCATATATAGGTATACACACACACACACACACACACACACACATATATATATATATATATATATAGAGAGAGAGAGAGAGAGAGAGAGAGAGAGAGAATTTATTATAAAGAATTGGCTTATGTAATTATGAAGGCTGAAAATTTCCCCAGATCTGTAGACGGCAAACTGTAAACCCCACGATTGCCAATGGTTTAGTTCTAATCTGAAAGCCAGCAAGTTTGAGCCCAAGAACAACCAATTCTTCAGTTTGAGTATGAAAGCAGAAAAAAATGATGTCTCAGCTCAAAGTCAGACAAGATGAATTCTGCCCCATTCCCAGGAAGGTCAGCCTTTTTATTCTATTCAGGCTTCCAACTGATTGGATAAAGCTCATTCACATTAGAAAGGGCAATTTGCTTTATTAAATCTACCAATTTAAATGTTAATCTCATCCAGAAATACCCTCACAGACCTAGGATAATGTTTGGCTAAATATCTGGGCTCCCTGTGGCCCAATAAAGTTGACACATAAAATTGACCATCATGGAAAGTGACTCATTGCTTATTTTTTCCAATTCATCTCCACTGAACTTTGTAATTGAAACTTTGCTTTTATTATTGTTCCCCATTTTACAACCCTCCTCCCAACACACATAGGATGTGAACATCCTAGAAATAGAAGGAAATGTAAAATGTAGACGTTAAATCATTCTTCATAATCTACTGTTCCATTTACTTCTGAGAATTTGTCAATAAACAATAATATGTAATATATACTACATATGAACAGAGTTTGAGTTAATAACAGTTTAATTATATAAAATCTTAGATGAACTTTCATTGCTGCTAGTAAAATAACTATAACTGGACTTCAAAGATTACCAACCAGAGGTTTTATTGCATAAATATTTTCTAAGTATTTTGCTGATTTCAAAATTCCTTGAAGGTATTTTAAACAGTGATTGTACTTATTAAGCTTTTAATATTTACTTGTATAATGGGAGTTGCAAACAAAATCACTAATTTAAAAGCTAGCTGCTGCTTAAACTGTTATCCCTAAAATTAGTTTGTATAGAAAGAGGAATGTTTTTGATTAGGAAAATTTGTTGATACAATAGCCTGGTGTTTTAGAGGTAATTCTTCTACACATTTTCTAAAAAACATTCTAGAAGAGAGAAATCTAGACAAAAATTTCTTCATTTTACATTGTAAGATATGCATTATATATCATAATTTTATATCTTATAATTAATAGGAATGCACACAAAAATGTGTGTCTTTTTGTTTCCCCAGTAAAAGTTGTTATTAAATCATGGGCTTCTTTAAACATAAAGCATCTTATGCTAGAAAAACAGTAAAAATAGTTCGAATTTTGCATCCTTTTTACTCCTCATAAAGTAAAGGAACTGGGTCCTTCAGAGGCTTGAAGAAGAATACATAGATGGAAAAACAGAGGCTCTGTGTAGGAAGACACACATAAATTTAGAGCAGGCAAGATCTTGAAGTGAGATGCTGATGAAAGCTGAGCGGCCAGGGCATTTTAGGGAAATTATATTAAATATTCCAGATTAAATTTTTGCTTTCTGTATGCTTCTTAATTATCTTCTGTTTTGCTGTGAATGTCTCTTTGCCTTAGCAGTCTCTTGCTAGTGCAAGGGCAGAGTCTAGTAGAAGAAATTCTCCAGCATGAGTTACTGTGGAATATTTCCGCAGCCTCAGGAGGGAAACAGTGTGGTTGGCCAGGATCCCAGCAGAAGCAGGAAGTGGAAAGAAGTGAAATTGACTCTGTAAGCTCTATACTTCAAATAAAGTAGATGTTGAATGAAATGAATGAGTGAACAATTAAACCTGCATATCCTACTCAGATCTTCTAAGATCTTGGGGACAGTGTTACCTCCCAATTTGGAGATATAATAGATAGATAGATAGATAGATAGATATAGATATAGATATAGATATAGATATAGATATAGATATAGATATAGATATAGATATGAATAAGGGATAGCAGAAGTCAGCATAGTATATTTGGATATTAGATTGAGTTACATACAATAAATGAAACAGTTTTCCTTGAAACATTTTGTTTTACTAATTTCTTAACTGTTTCTTCCCAGATTATATAAATGTAAATATTGATCCCAAATATAATGTGAATGCTTTTATATACTGAATTAATTGAGGAAAATAAATGAGGCTCTCTTTTTCTTCTTTGGCTCCAGAATATAAAATTCAGTAGTGATATAATTTCACTAGACAACTCCTACTATACATACAGATTACTAGGGGAAAGCAAATAAATACAGAGCACACAGTTCCTATTTTTATACTCTCTACACATCATGTGGACAGATTTGTTCCCCACTTAGTGGGTAGTTAACGTTATGTTATACATCTATAATATCATTTCTGAGTCCATTCATGTCTTCATTCATCCTTTTTCATTTCCTTATTAATTTTGATTTATTTGTACTATTGCTTTGTATTTATATAATTGGTTCACAATTGCTATTCAAATACAATTCATGTACAGGCACCATGTACTATTGGAATTACCTGAGAGCTTGTTAGAAAGGCAACATCTCAGGCCCCAATCTGGAATCAGAATTCACATTTTAACAAAGTTCCCAAGTAATTGGCATCCTCAAGAAAAGTGGAAAGCATGACTTTAAACCACTTTGCATCTACTCTTTAACAATGTAGGGTATATATAAATGATTTTTCAAAATGAATTAACATCTCCTAGAAAATAGATTGTATTGACTGGGCTACCCACCCTGACGGTAAGTCTTACTTTCATCTTGCGGATGAGATTAAGGAACAAGTTCAGAGAGACTGCTCAAAGGCACACAAGTGTGTGGCTACCAGAAATAGACGAGTTTCCCAGCTCTGAGCCACTTGGTCACACGGCAAATCCACCATGGGTGGGACTGTGCCAGAGTCATCCAAAATTTCTCTCATCCAAATTAGGGTGTTCACAATTTGCAAGGAAATTTTACTTTGACAAGGCAAACTTCCTTGAACAAAAACCTCGAGCTTTTCACGCTGCAAAAATGTTGTCAGGGAAGCCTGGATATGAGTAACAAGATGAAAATAAGGCAGCTGATTCTGAATACATCCTAGTCACATCTGGGAAGTGGGTGTAACCCATTCAGGAATCTAGGAGCAGTAGTCCTGATTTGCACTTGCCCTGACCCATGGATGATGATGAGTTCAGAATTACATGGGGAGACAGATGCAGATGGGTAAGTCTGGGAGACATAACATAGCTAATGTCTCGGAGCCAGAACCCCTGCAAGATGGTTTATGAGTGACCTTTAAAGTTATAAATATTAGCTTATAAATATCTTTTAAATCCTACCCCAAACTGACAGTTTTATGTGGTTATATATGATAAGCTACAGGACACCTCAGGTCTTCCTAGTTGAGTGATAGGCTGAAAATTACAGTGTCTACAATTGGCTTCTAAAAAGAGCAATGGTTAAAAAAAGAGAGAGACAAATGAAAACACCCCTCTTAGGAGAAACTAAAGGAGATACCTGACATTAAAACCAAATGGTTGGGATGCCTGGGTGGCTCAGGCAGTTAAGTGTCTGCCTTCAGCTCAGGGCATGAACCCAGAGTCCTGGGATCTAGCCCCATGTCTAGCTCCCTGCTCAGTGGGGAGTCTGTTTCTCCCTCTGACCTGGTCCTGTTTGTGCGCTCCTTCTGTCTCTCTCTTTTCTCTTTCTTCCCTGTCTCTCAAATAAATAAATAAAATATTTAAAAATTTTAAAAAATAAAAATAAGTAAAAAAATAATAAAACTGGTTCTTTTAATGAGAAAAGAATATTTTTTTAAAAGATTTTATTTATTTATTTGACCGAGAGAGACAATCAAGAGAGGGAACAAAAGCAGGAGAGGGAGAAGCAGGCTCCCCACAGAGCAGGGAGCTCCGTGATGTGGGACTCTATCCCAGGATTCTGGGATCATGACCTGACCGAAGGCAGACCCTTAAGGACTGAGCCACCCAGGCACCCCGAGAAAAGAATATTTCTTCCATTTTTTTCACTCTAATAAAGTCCAGCTTTATTCCTTTATGAGCCTTATAGTTTCTTAAGAAGACCCCCAATCCTGACGTGCTTCAGAAAAGTCCAACTGAACCTAGAAAAATGAAAGTGATCACGGAAAGCCTGATAGATTGTGCACAGCATAAACAACAATACCGAGTTTCCTGTGGGAAAATTGGAATTAGGCAAAAGCATTTAAATTGCAAGCATGTGTTCAAAACTGAAATCACTCGAGAAGCCCAAATGTTCTCCAGATGCCAGACAAAAACTTCAATAAAAGAGATTTTAAAAAGCAAATTTTACCTCAAACTTCAATCTCCTTTTTCAGTTTTCCTTTTCAGCCAGTGGTGCTGATGCAGACAAGAACCCTGGGAGCTGGTGGTAGTCCCTGGGAAGCAGGGCCAGGGGAAGCTGGGGAGGCTCACTTCTGTCACCAGGAGAAAAGTGAGTTCAGGATTTGATCTGAGAGTCGTAATCAGTGACTTTACAGACAGTTAAGATATAAAAAGGTTGAACTATACACACATGCACACACACAGAGGCACGTACTGCTGTTTCAACAGAAGCCAGGAAGCCCTGAGAAGGAAATGGATCAGGGTGGTGGCCCCAAGGAAGAATACTCAGAGTGCCTGGTTTTGAAGGTTTCCTCAGGGTTTCAGGGAGTCTGAGAGAAATGCATAGGGGAAGTATCTGAAGCATCCGTATATGGAAGCCTGCTGCTTCTCTGCAGTTTCTAAGAATGTCTTCTAACAATTTTGATCGTGATGAAAAGTCATCGGGTGTGTGAGCATGTTTGTGTGTGTTTCTGTGGAAGAAACCTGAGTTTCCAATGTCCTGGAAAGGGGAAATTTATACAATCATTTACTAAAGATAATACTAAACAATTTCAGCAAGCAAAAACAGGGTAGAACTGATGGTTTCTGTCACTCTAATCATTTCTACAACCTCTCAGTATTTTTTTTTTTTTTTTGTATGCTGAGTCACATATACACAAAGAAGGATTAAACAAGAAGCTTGTGTGTGGAGGAGAAGAAACTTTGCCCCAGAACTATGCTCCTGTTCCCCACCCGTTATTTGAGCCACCCTGTGAAATTCTCTCATGGTCTAGTTGCTGTAAGCAACCCTTAAGGTAAGGGCCCTTAACAAGACTGATACAGATAAAACCACCAAGCCTTGTTGTGGAGATTATACCTATGCAGAGCTGGGAAATACAAAAAAGCCCAGAAGGAAACTAGCACATCCTTTAAGACCCTCCATTTTACTTACAGATCTTTAAGGACATTTTAAAAATGTGTTTGTGTCTATAAATATGTTGCCAGCAGATTCCTAATTTTCTTTGAGAGCTGGTGTTGTTTCATTTTTGGGTTGTGTGGAGGGTAGGAGTGTGTGAGAGAACAGAGAGAAAAATGTTTATGTGTGCGGGGTGTTGGGTACACAAATCTGGAGAACATCAAGATTGAGCATAGTAATGCTAATCTGGCTCTCTTTGGGGATCCAGAATTGTTCATTTTTCTGAGATATTCTCTGAGCTAGTTCGTCCATTTTTTGTGTGATTTTTTGTATGATTTTATGACTCTGTAAACTAAGGTTGGGATTTTTTTTTTCCTTTTGATGACACATAAAGCCCATAAATTCAATGACTCCCTCAGATCACCTTCCCTTCCTGCCAAGCTTCATGTAATCAAGTGACCCGTTCCAAAAATACAGGATCAACACAGTTCTTCCGTTTGCACAGTGGGCCCCCCAAAACAAAAGCTCATGTTATTGTATTTTCAATTAGGTATACAGATCTATGACTGAAAATGAATGATTGCTGTTAGTTAAAAAACAATTACATAGGCAAGATAATAATGGACATCTAGACTGCCTGGAATCAGGCAAAATTTAGAGAGCTGTGGAAATATACCTCAGGAATTATAGGAATTATACCTTCATTGCTTAAATGAACTTATCAGTGAAATAGATGATTGCGGTATCCCAGATGCAAGTAGTGAAGCTATGGAAAACAACATCAGGTACATTGAAAGCAGTGGGAGGAGCAAGTGGGTGGTCTACAGAACCAGACTCCCTAGGCTTTAAATCTCCAGCTCAGTAATCCACAGCTTTATGAATAAGGCCACAGTTTCAACCACTCTCTGTGCTTCCATTGTTCCATTGGGATGGATCTTATTTAGCTTTAATTACAGAAAAATACAGATCATATAAAATTTACTATCTTAACTGTATTTATTATTTATTTATTTATGAGAGAGAGAATGAGAGAGAAAGGGGGGGCAGAGGGAGAGCGAGAGAGAGAATCTCAAGCAGGCTTCATGCCCAGCACTTGATCTCATGACCCTAAGATCATGATCTGAGCCAACCCAAGGTTCTGATGCCTAACCGACTGAGCCACCAAGATACCGCTTAACTATTTTAAAGTGTACAGTTCAGTAGTACTAAGCATATTCATATTCCAATGTAGCCAATGTCTAGAACTTTTTTTATCTTACAAAACTGAAACTCTATACCCATAAAAATATAGCTCTCTGCTTCCCCTTCCCCAAGCCTCTGGACTACTCTTCATTCTGTTTCTATGAATTTGACTACTCTAGATATTTCATGTGAGTGGAATCATACTTGTTTTTTTTTTAAGATTTTATTTATTTATTTGACAGAGAGAGATCACAAGTAGGCAGAGAGGCAAGCAGAGAGAGAGGAAGGGAAGCAGGCTCCCTGTTGAGCAGAGAGCCCGATGCGGGGCTCGATCCCAGGACCCTGGGATCATGACCTGAGCTGAAGGCAGAGGCTTTAACCCACTGAGCCACCCAGGTGCCCCCAATACTTGTTTTCTTGTGATTGACTTAATTTACATAGTATAATGTGCTCAAGGTTCACTTATGTTGTAGCATGTGTCAGAATTCTCTTTCTTGTTAAAGTCAAATAATATTCTGTTATATGTACAAATCCTATTTTGTTTATTGAGTTATCCATCGATGAACACTTGGTCTGCTTTTGTCTTTTGCTCACTATGAATAATGTTGCAATGAATATGGGTGTGCAAATTTTTCTTTGAAATTCTGTTTTCAATTCTTTCAGATATATACCCAGTAAATCCAGTAGAATTGCTGGATCAAATGGTAATAAATATTTAAAAGTTTTTGAGGAGCCACCCGACTATTTGCAGTAACATCTGTACCATTTTACTTTTCCACTAGCAATGCACAAGGGTTCTAATTTCTCTATGTAGTTCTTCTGATTAGTAAATGAGTTAATACAAACAACACGCTTAGAATCAATCTTGACAATGGCATCTTTCCAAAAAGCTTTATTATTATTAACATGCTTGTTGAAAATTCAGCATTTATTATTACAGAGATACAAATGAGTTGTAACCTTGGCATCTGTCCTGTCAGAAGTTTCTAAATAATACCTAATACAATCATACTACCGGCAGCATATAAAATCCAATCATATGAAGCTTAAAGGAAAAAAATCATCTGAATTTTTGTAATTTTAAGAGAATTCAGGATTAGCATCAATACAAGAAAAAAAATTCTAAAAGAACAAATTAGAAGTTGCTTAAGTATTACTTGAAGTCCACATTAGAATTATCTTCTGAGTTTACGCATCCTTGGTTTATAAGGGAATGGCGAAACTACGTGCGCTGTAGACATGGGCCAGGCTGTCGGCACAGCAAAGAGAAAGGTGTGTCAATTACCTTAGTCTGTTGTGTCAAATACATGGGAAGAAAAGAGTACCGGTAAGGAAACTTTCCATATAATCATTAGGCTTTTGTTATTCTTGTTTGTATGTTTGTTCTCATTAAAAGTGTACAAACTAATAAGCGTGTGTACATTTGCCCTGATGTAATGAGGTTCTGTACAGAAACCAGATTCTGAGTGGGAGCTTTCATCAAAACCACATGTACAGGTGCCTGGGTGGCTCAGTGGGTTGAGCCTCTGCCTTTGGCTCAGGTCATGATCTTAGGGTCCTGGGATGGAGCCTCGCATCGGCCTGTCTACTCAGGAGGGAGCCTGCTTCCTCCTCTCTCTCTGCCTGCCTCTCTGCCTACTTGTGATCTCTCTCTGTCTGTCAAATAAATAAATAAATAAATCTTAAAAAACACCACATGTACACAGCACCACCATTCACTGCATGGCCTACTTCTCATAGTTGCTCCATAATGACAAAACCATTGACACTGTATGGCCCTGATGTTCATTTGGCAAGGTTTCTGTATTTGGGCTGAATTCTCAGTTGCTTGGTTTTGTTTCTACACACAAAAATAATGTTCCAACAGAGAACAGTACACTAATTTGTCTTTACAAAGCGTGTTTATTGAACTTGTATTTATTTATTTTTTTAAAGAATAAAATCTCAATCAACGGCTACAATGCAAATCTAAATTTTTTTGTTTGGTTATTTTGTTTGGGAAAAAATTACTGCAAAACAAATCAAATTACTGGTTTGGAAGAAAACTGTGAAAACCAGGAGACGTTTCAAATTAAATATAGAATAAAATACATCCTTTCCCTAGCGTCTTACAAATACTGGGTAACAAGTCAGCTTCAGAAGACAACTTGTGACGTCCAAGTCAGGTAGGCTTACGTAATAGAGATGGCGGAGAGATTAAGAAAGGTTTGTGAAAAGATTCACAATGAATGTATTCCTTTTCCCTTGAAATTGGTCTTGTGTGCACATCAGCCATTCGAAACAGAAGTGCTTGAGTCTAGATTCTTTCAGTGCCACTGCCCAACAAAATAAGTAAATAAATTCTATGATGTGTTATAAATATTAGGAAATTTGTTTATGGCAGGTAGAAAGAAAAAACATTTGAGAGGCACTTAACATTGTATAATATTTGCTTTTTTCTAATAATGGAAATAATATTTGCATGTTGCAAAAGAATTCTAGAAGATACAGGAAATATGGTCTTAACTTTGTTCTAAATTTCACCTACAGAAACAATCACTATTAGTATTTGGGTACTTAAAGAATATTCTAAAAATCTAAGGATTTTAGAATATTCTTTAAATTCCCTCCCCCCAAAATGAAATTATATTATACATAGCAGATTAAGCTGAATTTAATTTTTTTTTTGAAGAGAGACATGGGTCTCCAGCTCAGGACCCTGAGATCATGACCTGAAGGCAGAGGCTTAATCCACTGAGCTACCCAGGCAGCGCGGGAGGCAGAATTTTTAATCAAATGTATGTACTTTGTAAAGTTCATACTAATTTAAATAGTCATCTGCAGAATACCAATGCACCTTTTATCCATCCTAGTGACCAGCATTCGAAATGGCAAAACTTTACAGGATTGTATAATGTAGGCAAAATAGTCAGTCATCTCATTGTTTCAGTTGGCATTTCCTTACTTATATCAGAGTTGACTTTTTTTTAGGCTATCCTGATTCAATGTTGTTTCTAAGGGGGTAGGCAAACTTATTAATTTTTTCCTATTTTTCTACTAAAATATATATGTTCTAATCATTTTAAGATCTCTTTACATATTAAGGACAGTAATCATTTTTCTTTCATAAATAGAACAAATATTTCCCAAACTTGTCATTTTAATTCTATTTCTTTTCTTGACAGGAATTGTGGCATGCAATTTACCTTTGCATGATACCTTAGTGATTATTAACATATTGTGGTTTTTATTACATATATTATAAGAAGGTAAGTTCCTTGAAGGCAAAGACTATGTCTTATACGTTAAAAAATTGCATATGCAAGGCAATTACAAAGAAATGTTGAATTCATGCTTGCTTTTTATATCAGCATTGGTAAGGAAAAAACCTTTTTTAAAAATTTATTTATTAATTTATTTGTTTGTTTATTTATGGAAAAGAGCCTCTAAATTGTAGCCACACAGGCTTATAATGACTGTAGTGCATGGTATTCTTTACTGCATATTTTAAAAGATAATATTCTCAAATTGTGAACCTAGTAATACTGAATAAATGTCATAAATTTTTAATTTTTTAAATTTTTTTGAAGATTTTATTTATTCATTTGAGAGAGAGCGCCCAAGCATGAGCAAAGGGGAGGGGCAGAAAGAGAGGTTGAGAAGCAGACTCCCTGCTGAGCAGGAAGCCTCCCAGGTGTCACAGGGTTAGATCCAGGACCCTGAGATCATAACCTGGGCCCAAAGCAGATGCTTAGCCACCTGGGTGCCCTAAATTTTTTAAGGAGCAAGCTCAAAAATTGGAAGTGAGAGGAAATGTTAGAGCTGGAAATGCTATTTTTGTGATCCTTAACTTAGATTATGTTGTTTTTCCTAGTTTCCTTTTACATTTTGACCACATTTGTTCTTATTTTCCTTATCCAAGAGTGTGCAGTTTAATATTCTGATATTGATCTATGTTCCTCAGTTTCTTTGTTTTTATACCAGTGGTTTCTACACATACATTTTTCTCAATTATCCTCTTTACAAATGTGTGAATTGAAAGGAGAAGCCAATCTTGTGTGCAACTTTTGCTTCCCTGTAAATTCTTGGGCATATAGCCATTGTTTTCCTTCCATGATAGATATATTTGTAAGAGTCACTTCCTTGAAATTCCTTGTGTCATCATAGTCATCCACCTGAGAAGGCAGGCATTAGGATGGAGGTGAATCTACTTCCCTCTCTGAAGGCAGGCTACACTGACATGTGTCACCAAAATGCTTTCTCCTCACTTCCCTCTTTAGAACTGGAGAAGTCCCTCATCTGAATATTGACATCCCTGTATAGCTTAGTCATCTTTAATGAGCAAGAAGAATGATAGCAGTGAAGGGTCATTATTGGATAAGAAATATCCACAAGAAATAAAAATTATTGACATTGGGAACTAAGTGGAAATATCCAAAAGTAGGTTGACAGAATCTGAATCTTCTTTCTTCAGATGTCTTCAAAAGTAAGGGCATCCACTTGTCCAACACCAGTTCAAAGTTCTTTGATCATAGCAAAACCTGGAGTTATTCTTCTTCATAAACTAATTGTCTTTCAAGGTTTTACTTAGGGACACCAGGTTGAGAAATGCAATATGAATGACCTGGAATTGTAGAGTGCACAAATTACACAACTGTATTTGCTGGTGCTATAGACTAGCACTAATCCCGACCTTTAGAATGAACTTGTTAAATGTCTTGATGAATGAAAAGCTTTTGATTTATGTTAATAACCATAGTTAGATGATATATTAATAGGAATTTTTAGTCCTAAATATAGGAAGTAGATTAGCTTTATTTAGACAACTGTGTTTAGTAAATACTAGCATGTAATTAATATCACAATTATTTTTACCTCTAATTGTTAATTTGGCCCAAAGTCTTCTGTATCTGGAAGATAAACGAGTTCAAATTCTTCCACTTGTCGCTTATTGGCTAAACTCTACTGAAACCAAAATGAGCACAGAAGTAAATTCTCATATATAACTGCTACCAATGAAATATATATTGTCTTCTTCCTCAAGAAGGGATGTTTTCTGGTTAGGCAAGACAAGGTTCTTGGGGCTGTATGTGTGGATATGTATTCTTTCTTTTTTCTTTTTTCTTTCTCATTATTAGTAAAAGTGATTTTATGGAACAATAGAGTGTGAATGTCTCAGCACCAAAAGTTGCAATCTTGGGTGTTACAGCAGTGTTGACTTTTTTAGTTGCCAAAGAGAAAATCCCAGTTTGACAGCTGTGGTTTTTGTACATTGCCCTGGCCTTCTCTTGCCCCCAGAGAGGCAAATAAGAAAACTTCCTAACTGATGTCTGGTCTTCTTCCCATTTAACCACAACCCCCCCCCCCGACACCCCCACCCCACCACACACACTCCCTTTCTGGGCAGAAAAGGAGGATAAAACAGTTGCTTTCCTAGGAACGAGGCCAACACACACACAGTCTGACTCACAAACATACAAGGAGCGTAATCCCGCTCTTGTTCATCATAATGTTAAAAGGCTTGATTTTAAAGGTTGACCTTCCCTCCTCTTATCCTAAGTAGGGGAAGAAGCAAGTAAAAACACAGGTTGACTCTTTCTTCCCTTTAGCAGACCTGGGAAAGGTGAGCCGCTGCCTCCACTGTCCACACTTCTGCCTGTGGTTTCCATTTCCTGGAAAAGACACAACAAAAGCTCCCTGAAGGAAGCGAGTTTTTGGCCTGAGACCTCATAGCTATGTCAGCAAAATATGGAAATGATATTTTCTGTTGACATTTAATTGGCACTTTAATATCTCAACCTTCGCCCTATGACTTCTCCTTCTCTTTTCCCTAAAGCTTTGGAGACACCTGCCCCATATCGGAATTCTGTCCACCCAAGTCCTCAGAAGTGTGTGGTTGGGCAAGAGTTCCTACTAAAGGCATTGCTTGGTATAAGTTTTCTAAAAAACGGATATTTAAGAACTTATGTTTCTGATTAAGTAGTTTTTTGGACATACATCAACAACCGAGTCAAAAATACTATATAACTAATTTTTAGAGATATTTTCAGAAATTGTAATCTCATAGCTGAACAAGTTCTTGGAATAGTTTTCTGCTGTCTCTTACTCACCTACCTTCTAGAGTTTTTACTTAAATTCCTTTGCAAATAATTGCCATCATTTACTGCTTTAGAAGAAGTTGTATTCTTAATGCTTTTAGGAATTTTAACTCTTATAACTCAATGAGGTAAACATATCAAAGAGTAACTAGTCAGAGATGTTTTCTTTATGACTATTTGAAATATAAAACAAATGGTTGTTTTTATTTTACGTTCATGAAATAAAATGGGTTTTTTCTTTAAAAGGTGTAATAATAAAATTTTCATTTTGCTTTTGGTAAACTCAAGGTGCTACTATGTCTTATAGCTGTTGGCCTTTCCAAAGTTCAGATTTGTTAACATCTGTTAACTGTGAGGACTTTTATGGTTCTGTATATTTCTAAATAAATAAAGAACTTAATGTCATGTCACTTGACTATAGTATATTAATTGATGTAGCAGTTTGAATATACACCCTATAAATATCTCAATGTACTTAGAAAATAATAAAGAAATTTAACCAGGAAGTAAACAAAATAGTGATTCAAACTTCTATAAATATACATGACTCATGTGTTTGCTATTCCTGGTATTATTTTTAACTTTTCCTAAAGAACCATAACTTTCTGAGACAGCCTGACGACACTGAAAATCTGTAAGGGGTAAAGGTGAAGAAAGCATAGAATGGTGTGTTATAACTCACACCCTCACCTCATTCACATTGTCTGTGTCTTTTGTCTAGGACATAATCTGTTTTGTTGTGTCATGACTGCATTTTTTAAAAAAGATTTTATTTATTTATTTGACAGACAGAGACCACAAGTAGGCAGAGAGAGAGGAGGAAGCAGGCTCCCTGCTGAGCAGAGAGCTTCATGTAGGGCTCGATCCCAGGACCCTGGGATCATGACCTGCCAAAGACAGAGGCTTTAACCCACTGAGCCACCCAGGCGTCACTGACTGCATTTTTAAATCCACTTCACCAGTGCAGCTGGGTGGCACAGTTGGTTAAGCGATGGACTCTTGATTTCAAGACAGGTCATGATCTCAGGGTTGTGGCCTGGGGCCCCGTGTCAGGCTCCATGCTCAGTGGGGAGTCTGCTTGAGATTTCTCTCCTTCTGCCCCTTCCCCACTCTCTGTCACAAATAAATAAAATAAATCTTTAAAAATTTTTAAAAAAATAAATCCCGTCCACTATCTGGTCTGCACCATTTTCAGCCAATTAAGATAGATATTTAGGGCTGAAGGTCAGAACTGAAGGTTTAACCTGGTGTCTGTTACTTTGTTATCAGGATGGCTTGAGAAATATTCCTTAATTTGTCTAGTGCCAATTTTTTAAGTTATGAAGCACTAACTTTGGTCGGGATGAAGTAGGGTTGTGTGGCAAAACAGAATTGCCTCGGTTCAAATACCATTTCTGCTGTTGGGCATTAGGGAAGCTACATACTATCGCTATATTTCAGTCCTGTCTTATATAAAAAGGGGACAATACTGTACTAAATTCATAAAGACAATGTGCAAATTTCAAAAAGTGTTTGTGAAGTGCTTCATACCATGCTCCAATGGTAGGCACCACTAAGCGAGTATGAACTTGTGTCATCATTCTTCCTGCATTCACTTTTGAATTCAGTAGCAGGATGGGCCAGAGCAATGGATATGACTTATGAGCAGTGACTAGAGTGAAATGAGCTATTTCACTGAATTTTTAATAAGCCAGAGGCAGTTCTGCTCGGAGTTTTGTCCACAACAGGAATAACTTCATTCCCATGGAATTGCTATCCACAGCTGGCTTCCCTCTCAACTCTGCTAAATCTACTTTGCTTTAGAAGGCAGTCCCTAGAAATTATGTTTAGGGTTTTCCATTTCATTGTTTCAGGAGGCTCCATCAGGATACTCAGCATTGCTACTATGAACCGATATGTGCCATTAAAGTACCAGTGCATGTCTGCATTCTTTCCCCTCTCTAGCTAGTCTTCTTTGAATATCCCAACCCCCAAAACTCAGATACTATATGCATCCACTCCTCTCTGCACTGTTCACATTTGCTCTGACCAAATTTGCTCTCAGGAATTTCGAAGCCCACATAATGCTTTGGACATAGAAACTCGTTCTACAGACACAGTGATAAAAATTGTAACTTCTGTTTCATTCAGAACTTGCTTTCCAAACCAAAGCACACCGTGGATTGCTCAGTTACAATATATTTTTGATTTCTCAGGTCTCATGTTCAAATCTTTAGCAGATACCTAAGAAGGTAATGTAAGTGGAGCACGCATATCAGTGCAAATTTTTTGACTGTCAGAACCACATTGGCACAGATGTTACTCTTTTTTGATGTTGCCTTTTTTGATTTTGACAGAGTGTTTACAGTCTGAGAGTGAAACATAACATGTGGCTTCATATTTATTAGCAAGAATTCATAACAAAGTTTGCTTAATACAAAACTGTTTCTTTTCTTTTCCCAATTTCCCTCCAGCTAAATACTAATGGAGTCTGGTTTCATGGGCACATTTTTTAAAAAAAATATTTTATTTATTTATTTGAGAATGAGCGAGCACAGGGGTGGAGGGGAGGGGCAGAAGGAGGGGGAGAAGCAGAATTCCTACTGAGCAGGGAGCCCCACTCGGGGCTGGATCCAATCCCAGGGCCCCAAGGCTCATGACTTGAGCCAAAGGTACGAGTTTAACCAACTCAGTCTTCCAGGTGCCCCTCATGGGCACGTTTTTGGGAGTGCCGCTTAAATAAAAACTGCCACACTCTATCACTAAACTCCACAGTGCCGAAGCCAATGCTGCTTCAAATTGCACTCTTAAATTTTTATGTGGTCCTTTTTAAAAAAAGTGTTTGTTTTTTTTTTTTGCAAAGAATGCATAAAATCTTTTATTTTGTGCCATTATGTAGTAAGCTCTAGTCACCAGGAGTTGTTACAAATCAGAAGGAAAGAATGAAAACTCAAAACAGAATTTATAGCAGTAGCAAACAAATACTCAAAAAAAGATCTCTCCAGCATAAAATAGAATTTATCACAACAAATATTGCAGAACTAATGAAATTAGGGAAACCCCACAGTGAAAGATGCCTCTTTCTGGTAAGACTGTGAGTTGATGATATTAATAATACTGCATTAGAATTTGTCACCATAAGCCTGTCTTCATGTGAGTCTATAACCAAATGTGCATTATTTCAATAGACCTGCAAATTAAAGCCTGGCTATTAAAGCTGCAATAAAATGATTCGAGGTTAGTAGGAGTCGCTGATGCCTAATGCAAATATTAAAGCAAATACAAATATTCTCTAAAGAATACTGTCTTAAATATGGGTCTCTCAGGAGTCCAATATGTAAAGTTCACCCAATTATTACCTCACAATAAAACTGCATAGTTTAGGAGGAAATAACCCACTACAAAAAAAGAGATTGTGGAAACAAAGATGATGGATCTAAGTTTTTTAACATATGAAGTGTTAGTTTTATCAGATAGAGAGCTTAAATTAATTATGATAGCATATTTTAAGAAATAAGACATCGATAAAAATTAAACTATTAAAATGACTATACAGCTGCAAGAAAACACTGCAACACAATTTTAAAAATTAAAATCATAGAAATAAAAAATTCAGTAGATGGTCATACAACAAAACAGAACAACTGAACAACACTAAAAAACTGAACAGCCCTAAAAAAGAATGACAGCGAGAGAATATGAAAGGAGTAAGAGGATAGAGATGTAAAAAATAAGATAAGGTGGGAAATTCTAACATATATGTAATTAAAGTTCCAGCAGGAGAGAATAGAAAGAATAGGGAAGATAAGTTATTTATAGAAATGATGGATGAGAACTTCCAGAACCTATGACATATGTGGCATCCCAGGCTCAGGATATACAACATGCTGCAAACACAATACATATTTTTTTTAAAAATACGGTTGTGAAGTTGCAAAATCAAAATGAAAGAAATATCTTAAAAACAAGAAAAAAACATGAACCATGAAGGAATAACAATTGGACTGCCGATCAAATTCACAAGCAATGATCCAGTGTCAATAAAATAACATACTGAAGTGTTGTGAAAAAAAATCTGTGCAATTTGAGTTGTGTGTAACAAAATATTTTTTTTTAAGAGCAAGGCTAGATTAAAGACATTTTATGCCTTTAACGAAAAGCTAAGAGTTTACCACCAGTGGAACTTCACTACAAGAAAATTTAAAGAATAAAATTCAAGAAGAAAGAAAGCAATCCTGGTAGAAAGTTCTGAGGATCAAGATGGAATGGTGAGGGATGTCTGGGTGGCTCAGTTAGTTAAGCATTTGGCTTCTGCTTGGTCATGATCCCAGGTTTCTGGGATTGAGCTCCCCGTGGGGCTCACTGATCAGCAGAGAGCCTGCTTTTCCCTCTACCTGCTGCTCCCCCTGCTTGTGCTCTCTCTCTGACAAATAAATAAATAAAAATCTTGAAAAAAAAAAGAATGCTGAGAAAGCATGATGGTAAATATGAACAAATTATAATTGTATAAAACTAAAACAATCTGGAATTATAGGATTAATAATATATGGCAAAATTTAAATATAAGAAGGGCACCTGGGTGGCTCAGTGGGTTAAAGCCTCTGCCTTCAGCTCAGGTCCTGATCCCAGGTCCTGGAATCAAGCCCCGCATCGGGCTCTCTGCTCATCAAGGTGCCAGCTTTCCATCACCTCCCTCGCCTGCCTCTCTGCCTACTTGTGATCTCTATCTATCAAATAAATAAATAAAATCTTAAAAAAAAACCCTTAAATATAAGACAAAATCAGCAATTAGTTGAAGAGATGCATGGATTGTTATATAGGATTCTGAGTACCTTTTATTAATTAGAAGGGAAATTTCAAGATTTTGATTATTTTTAAATCTTGTTAATTATCCATGAAAAATTTTGAGAGGAGTTACTAAACGAATAATAATGATAATAAAGCATATAATTTCCAAACAAGGAGAAGTGGAAGCATGAACAGGTAAAAATCAATCCAAAAGAAACAAGAAGTAAGAAGAAAAGGCGAAAGGAGACAGAAGGAAAATGAGAAAGAGAATAAATTAAGTATAAAATAAAATGGCAGAAATAAATCCAAATGTATCTGCAACTGTAATTAAAAAATGCGTTAAATTTACCATCAAGATACAGATGACTAGATCAGGAAAAAAGTTGCAGCAAATGTTTTTTTACAAGAAAATATATAAAGCATAAAGAAGAATAAGGCTAAAAAAAGGATATTAAAGATATACCTGCAAAATACTAATCAGAAATAAATGATTAGGCACATTAAGATCAATTACAACAGACTTGAAGCCACAAACCAATTCTTAAGAAAAGCAAGTCATTGAAAAGTGATATAGATTTTGGGGTTTTTTTTGTTTTTTTTTTCTAATTTCTGATTTCTTTTTTTTTAATTTATTTTTTTTATTTAAGCTTTATTTAAACATATAATGTAACCCCACCACCCTCTCCCAACCCCTCTTCTCCCCACCCCCCTCAGTTTGTTTTATGACATTAAGAGTCTCTTTTGGTTTGTCTCCCTCCCGATCCCATCTTGTTTCATTTTTACTTTTCCTACCACCTTAACCCCCATCCCCGTTGCATCTCCACTTCCTCATATCAGGGAGATCATGTGATAGTTGTCTTTCTCCAGTTGATGTTAGATTTTGTTTTAAAACTGCAAGCTACTGGACACTGACCTTATACTTTTTACAAAAGTTAACTCAAAATGGATCACAGACTTAAATGTAAAATGAAAATCTATAACTTCCTAGAACATAACATAGGAAGAAAATCTAGATGACCTTAGGCATGGTGACAATGATTTAGGTATGACACCAAAGGCATAGACTATGCAAGAAAGAATTGATAAATTAGAATTCATTAGAACTAAAAGATTTTTTGGTCTTTGAAGCACACTGTCAAAAGAATGAAGAGACAAGCCACAAAGTGGAAGAAGATATTTGCAAAAGACCTATCTGATTAAGGACTAATTTCCAAAATGAACCAAAAAAACTCTTAAAAATAAGTAAACAACCCAATTAAAAGGGTCCAAAGACCTTAGCATGCACCTCAGCAAAGAAATTATACAGATGGCAAATAAGCATATGAAAAGATTCTCCACATCATATGTCATCAGGGAAAGGCAAATTAAAACATCAGTGAGATATCACTAAAAAAAACCTAGCAGAATGACCAAAATCTGGAATCCTGACAACATCAAACCCTGGCAAAAGGAACTCTTATTCATTGCTGGTGAGATTGCAAAATGGCACATCATCTGTGGAAGACAATTTGGCAGTTACATCTAAAACTAAACACGCTCATATCGTATGATCCAACAATCACACTCTGTGGCATTTTCCGAAAAAAGCTGAATATTTATGTCCACATGAAAATGTGTGCAGGGATGTTTATCGCAGCTTTATTCATATTGACCAAAAGTTGGAAACAGCTAAGATATCTTATGGTAGGTGAATGGATAATTAAGCTCCAGACAATGAAGTATTATTCGGCACTCAAAAGAAATGGACTAGCAAGCCATAAAAAGACATGGAGGAAAACTAAATGCTTACTACTAAGTGAAGGAAGGTAATGGGAAAAGGCTATCTACTATGTGATTCTAATTTTATGACATTCTGAAGAAGACAAAATTATTGAGACAGTAAAAAGATTGGTTTTTGGCAGAGTTTAGTAGGGAAGAGGGCATGAATAGGCAAAATGGGATTTTTAGGACAGTAAAACAATTCTGTGTGAGAATGGTAGGTAATTAATATATGTTTATGTATAATTATAGATACAAATTATATACATGTTTCATATATTTTATATGTAAATATTATACCAAGCTTATATATAAAATACAATCCATTTTTTTTAGGTTAAAAAAACAAATCTGGCTGTGACAATATTGGTTAAATTTTTTCAGGGATTCCCCCACACATTTTGGTTAAAGTTATAAACTCTTATATTTTCACAAGGACTTTCTTAAAGTCCTTGGTTGAGATTAATAAAAAAAATTAATGTTTTTCCACTTTCTTTGGCATAGTATTTATTTTTTTTCCACTTTGAAAAATAAAAATACTAATGGATAGGATACATAAACCTAGTTGATTTTGGTCTAAACTGTTCAAGGAATCACATGTAATTCTCTTGCTAAAAAGATTTAGAGAGAAATACTGATTTTTCATATTAAAAATTTTTATCTCCCTAAAGAATTGGAAGCAATGGAAGGTAAGCTTCTTTCCCTCTTTGGATGCAGTAGTCTTGTAGGAGAGAGACCACATATATAAAATAGAATTCTCTCTCTCATTCTCTCTCTCTCTCCTTCCTCTTTTCCTCCTCCTTCTCTCCCTGTCTTACTAATTCTTTAAAACTATTTTAATGAATTCTTCCTTTGTTTTCTTTAACATTTGATATGAAAGTTCTGCTCCATATCTATTATTATTTCGATTCTAATAACTCTCTCCAATTCTTCCTGGTCCCTATCTTTTGGCATATAGGCCAGTGATAGTTAGTTGTTTAGAAAGTTCTAATTTATGAAATTCTAAAGAAAAAAGACCCCCTCTTTCTTCCTAGAGACAAAAACAATGTTGGCAGGCAATGTATACTCTGTCTCTCACAGCTGAAAGAAATATCATATCAGAATTTCTGAGATATTTCATGTCTGAACAAGATAATTAAACACTTAATATGTAGTCTCATAACTCTCTTTGACCTATTCATTTGTAAGCTCCACAAAGAAAGAAGCCATGTGCTCTGCATTTGGTTTTTTTTTGTTGTTGTTGTTTGTTTGTTTCTAACATTGATTAGTGTAGTGATAGAAACATAGATTCATATGTTCATTAATTGGTTGATGGAAATCAGTGAAAACGAAGTATAGGAAAGTGTGGATTAGAGAAACAGTCCCTTTTAATGATCCCTTAAGAATTCTCTTTATTTTTTAAAAGATTTTATTTATTTATTTGACAGACAGAGATCACAAGTAGGCAGAGAGGCAGGCAGAGAGAGAGGAAGGGAAGCAGGCTCCCTGCTGAGCAGAGAGGGATGTGGGGCTCCATCTCAGGACCCTGGGATCATGACCCAAGCCGAAGGCAGAGGCTTTAGAGGCTTTAACCCACTGAGCCACCCAGGCACCCCAAGAATTCTCTTTATTTTTATAGTTTCAATTTTTCTAAATGTTGATGTTCTTTTTTAAAAAAGATTTTTAAAATATTTTATTTATTTATTTGACAGAGAGATCACAAGTAGGCAGGGAGGCAGGCAGAGAGAGATGGAAGCAGGGTCCCTGCTGAAAAGAGAGCCCAATGCGGGGCTTGGTCCCAGGACCTGAGACCATGACCAGGGCTGAAGGCAAAGGCTTAACCCTCTGAGCCACCCAGGTGCCCCTAAATGTTAGATGTTCTGAATAGAATATGCATGAATTTGAATCATACATATTTTTATTCATATTCTTCTTCCCTAGGAGAAAACCAATTTCTTCCTTTCTTCAGGCTCTGTATAAGCAATAAACCTTCCAAGATATTACCTAGGTTGATACACACACACACACACACACACACACATTATTATAACATTATATAAAATAATAATATGGTATCATAATTTTATAATTAATATAATAATTAATAGTATATTTAACATAATCTTAAAATATTATATAGTTACTTTATTATAATATAGTGAATTTATGAAATACTTTTCACACTTTTTAAAATTATGTAATCAGGGGTGCCTGGGTGGCTCATGGCTCAGTGGGTTAAGCCTCTGCCTTCCGCTCAGGTCATGATCTCAGGGTCTTGGGATCAAGGCCCGCATCAGGCTCTCTGCTCATTGGGGAGCCTGCTTCCCCCTCTCTTTCTGCCTGCCTCTCTGCCTCCTTGTGATCTCTGTCAAATAAATAAATAAAATCTTTTAAAATTATGTAATCAGCCAGGATAGGTCTATTTATAATTATGTGTCAGTAGGTTATTAGTTTGCTAAACTAATATCATAAGAAAAGTGATTATACATCATTCACTGCAACATAAAAGCAACAACCTACAGTTTTAATCTTAAATATCTGCTCTTTTTCATTTTATTTTGAAAATTTGTCACATAGCTCTGTCTAGAGTAGTATCACAGCAACTGTCTTACTTGTTTCAGGTGAATGTAAGGTTCTCAGGTATAATTATCATACTTCCTAATAGAGATCACGAACATTCCAAGTCCAATCATTCAACTACAAATTTCAATAAATTGAGATCTCCTCTCTTCAAATTAGAGGTATTGATGGTTATTATAAAACTAGAATAGTTGAGGGTTGTAAAAGACCTGGTTGATAAAATCATAAGATTATAATAGTTATGAATAAAAAGGTGTCCCAGTCATAATTATTAAGAATATCTATAAGGTGAAGAAAAGTGAGGACACTTCAAGATCTAAGGTAAGTAAAGATAGGAAATAAATATGGATTAAAAAAAGTTTGAAAACTCAGTTTGTAGCATTTAATACAGATTCTTTTATTATTAAATCTCTACTGTGTGTATTATCATAGTCAAGAAAAAAAAACAAAATCCAAGAATATTTATTATTTATTCTAACTTGAAGGTTTTTGAAACAAAATAGTTTCTCTTATTGTGTCAAAATTCATGAAACTTGAGAGCATCTGTTATTTTCTCCATCAGAGAAGATTTTCAGTGATCTTTATAAATTTAACCACATCTAGATTAGCTGGAAGTCATGAGGTATGATTGACATGCAATGGCAAAGATTTGAGAACATGAAAGAGGGAGAATAGAGGATAAATTAGTGAGGAATTTGGAGAGAAGAGTGAATGTTAAAAAACAATCAGAAAGCAAAGAGTCCTTTCTTTATGCTTTTACTCAATATTTGACATGTGTGGTTAGGTGCACTAAAATTGGGAATAATTAGAATACCCTTAAAGAACTGAATGAAGATCACTTAAAGTAAAGCCATGTATATAGTATAGCACAGTGTTTGGTCCATAGTAACCTCTCCATAAATGTCAGCTCTTGGTATTGTGGCTTTTTTTTAAGTTCTTCTTACAATTATTTCTCTGTATATTCTTTTTATTACTAACTTGGCTTAAAGTTCATTGAATTCAGGATCCATGTTTTATACTATGTTATCTCCAAGGCACATTATTTATACACAATTTATTAGTTTGATATTATAGTAACTAATGATCTTTTTTCTCTAAGAGTAACTACTGCATTGTTATACAAGCAATACTTTGGTAATATGTTTGTTGATTATTTTCTTCTTGTTGTTTAAGATCATTAACATATAAACTATACAGGAGACAAAGATTGACTGATAAACTATCCAAAATGTAATCTATAGTAAAACATTCTAGGGCAATACTTTTCAGTGAACTCCTGGCATAAAGATGTCATCAACCTTATATTACACTGGTATCATTCTAAGCATATAACAAGGAAAAATTAAAGACTTTTTAAGAGAATACTTTGGTTCTAATCTACCCATCTTGAAGACCCCCCTAAATATCTTCTTTGCAAGTCCAATGACCCAGAACTTGAATTTAAAAAATAAAGCAGATATATATATATCAATTTTAAACTTCATTTTATTATCTTGTCTTTAAGAATAGTAAGAACATTGTGGAAGGTGATTACAATCATAGAAACAGTATTGGTTTTTCATATGCACCCTTGAAATTCTTTGAATATTCTATTACAAAGCACAAGTATTAGTAAATACAGAAATATTAACACACAGAATTTTTGTCATTAAATGTTCAAAGGAATTTTTTTTGTTTTTGTTTTTGTATTTTGATTTAAGTGCCAGCTAAAGGAGTCGGAGAAAGAACAGGATATCTTAAATCTCTGAACGAAACTGTAGTGTAGACCCTTTCATTTTCTTTTCATAATCTTCTTCAAATCTTTCATACTGGGCTACAGTGAACTGATTTTTCCAATCTCCTGAAATGCCTGAAAAGAAAGATAAAATGGTACATTTGAGACTACTATAAAATTTCCTTCTTAGATCAGTTTCGTTTGAATTGCCACACATGTATTTTTAATCCTTTAACTTTTTCGTATCTGCTCCATAACTCCATTCCTCACTCCCAAACTCTTGGGCCTTCTTAGTTTTCAAACACACACACACACACAAGGGGATTTGTCCAGTATCTTATATAAATAAGTAATCCTTTCACTATTTCAAGAAATGTCACTGGGAGAAAATCTAATGTTCCAAAATCTTTATTCTTTGGCCTTAAGAGCATTGTTAACAAAAAATAGAGAATTTTTCAGTCCTTTTAAGACTGTGTTTTCAAATATCAAGAGGTAATTTATGAAAAAAATTTCTATGATCAAGTAAGATTTAAAAATGACTGGGTTAAATGTAATTAAACATATGTATTATTAAAGGATTGTTCAATTTTCTTAAGGATTTTTTAAATTTATTTGACAGATGGATACATAGCAAGAGAGGGAACACAAGCAAGGGGAGTGAGAGAGGGAGAAGCAGGCTTCCATGCTTCCAGAAGAGGCGGAAACCTTAACAACTGAGCCACCCAGAATTGCTCAGTTTTCAAAAGACTAACCATATCTTAAAACCTTGAAGGAAAGACAGAGAGCATAGTATTTGCAAAGAATATCTGATCGTTCACAGACCTGTATCTCTGGGGCAAATAATACATTATATGTTAATAAAAATAGTTTACAAACAAACAGAAAACAATGCCTTTTCTCACAGGTAATTCAGACGTCATTGGCAAGCCAAGTTTTAGGAGGGGTGGAGGGGGGGGCGGAAAGGGTAGGGAAGAAAACATGCCAAAATAGCTTTATTAATCTGCCCAAGGATTTCTCAACTTTGGCATTTTATTTTATTTTATTTTTTTATTTTTCCACCGTTGACATTCAAAGCTAGACCACTGGCTGGGCGGATGTGAGATTGCCCTGTGCATTAGAGTGTGTTTAGCAGCATCCTAGGCCTACTCACACTAGCTGCTTACAGCACAGCCTCAGTCATGACTCCCAAAAATGTCTTTGGATGTTGCCAGACATTCCCTGGGAAGCAAAATATACCTAGCTGAGATCCAGATATTCCCAGAAAGACTTATCCATGGCCTACTTTCTAACTTTCTTAAAAAAAAAAAAAATCTCTGGGATGCATGAAGATACATCATCATTCATGAATTAAGGGTAATTTCATGAATGATGATATATCTTCATTCATGAAATTACCCTTAGTAGTCCCTATATAAGCTATCACTGAAATACTTGTTTCTCCAAAGCTGTCTTAGATGATATTAATAATTATTCACTCTCTACCGTAAGATTTTACACCTCTGCCCACTGACATGTGTTGTGTGATTCCTCTTCCCTCATTAACTTTGGCTTGGATTTTGGATATGTTTGGCTAATGGAATTTGAATGTGTGCAATATACACCACATCTAAACAGAAACTCTAAAGACATTGCAAGTTTCCAACACCTCTCCTGCTCTTCTTGTCTGCTCTGATCTTGGGCATGTCCCACAAATGGATAGCTTTTTCAGCCTGTGTTTCAGAAAGAGAAGACATAGGAGGCTGAGACCATGAAAGTCAAGTAAAACTGATCAGAATCAAAAAGAAATAGCAAAACTGCAGCTGCCGCTGGTGGCCAGCATTCAACAACATTAATCAAAAAATAAAACTTGTGGTTTTCAACCACTGAGATTCTTGGAGTTACTGTGTTTTTGGTTTTTTTGTTTTGTTTTATTTTGTTTTAATATTTCATTTATTTATTTGAGTGAGGGAGAGAATGAGAGAGCATAAGTAGGGGAGGGCTACAGGGAGAGGGAGAAGCAAGCTCCCCACCAGGCAGAAAGCCCACAACCCTGGAATCAGGACCCGAGGTGAAGGTAGACCCTTAACTGACTGCGCCACCCAGGTGCCCCTTGGAGTTGTTTGTTTTATAGCAAAACTAATACATATACAACTAACAGAATCTCTCCTTTCTCTCTCTCTCTCTCTCTCTCTCTCTCACACACACACACACACACACACACACACACACACACACACACAATTCAATTCAACACATCTTTATTAAGGAACTATTTTTGGCAAGATACTAATACACTGAGATACACTGATTTACCATATCTTAACAGGAATCTCTAGGAATTGCCACTTTTCATTATTCATTTGGAATGCTTAACATCATATAAGCAGGCTACCCATCCCAGTAAAAATTTTAAGGAATATGAAGAATATCTAGAGAGTTCAGACAAATGAACTCTTTGCTAAGAGTGCCAAGACTCATGCTTATCAGTGCATAGGCTCTTGACTAAACATTTCTCATTGGAAGGTTTGTCTTACATGTTACACTTACAGAAATTATACTTTATTTGCCACAAATTATTTCACCTAAGATTTTTTTGTTCCTATTTTTTTTCTTGCCAGCATACTCGATCTTTCCCCATTTCCTATAATATTATTCTTTTTCCCACCTACACCCTCCATGACTGTAATCAGCAAGCTGTGTAGAAACTAGCATACGATTTCTCACCCTTTCTCATGAAGGGAGATACAGAATGATCCATATCAATATCTGGTACAGTGCTATAATTTGTACTTGGATTCTGCTTCATCACATCAAAAGAGCTGTGATAGAGGATTTTATCCACAGTTTCTTCTGACAGTTCTTTGTCTAGAAACTTTAACAACTTCTGAATTTCATGCTTTGGATCCTAAAGAAATTACAAAGAAAAAGAATTATTTCAGGTATATTTAGTCACAAAATAGATAATGCTTTTAATATGGTTCTACATATGTCAATGTGGTGAAAGAAATTATTTTATATTTCTTGTGCCCTTTACATTTTGCTTTCCAAAGTACATGTCCTATTCCTGGCCAGGCAACCATCTGCTAAAAGGAAGAGTAAATTTTGATTGTTTGTTTGTTTTTCAAATTTTTATTTAAATTCTAGTTAGTAGACATATAATGTAATATTGGTTTCAGGAGTAGAATTTAGCCATGTGTCTCATATATATATATATGTATATATATATATATATATATATATATATATATATATATATATCCAGTGCTCATCATAGCAAGTGCCTTCTTTAAAGCCCATAATTTTGTTTCAAAAAGTACAAAAAAGAAAAACCAGGTTAATATTCAACTTTTCACACTCAAAAATAGACTTAACCTGTAGAATAACAAATGGTAATAGTGCAAGCTAATATTATCATAAGGTATAATTTTTAAAATCTTTGATCTCCTTTTTTAAATCATATCTAATATAAAGAATAGATTATTTACCAAAGATTTTATTTATTTATTTGAGAGAGAGAGATAGAGAGAGAAAGAACATGAATGGGGCAGGGCAGGGAGAGGTACAAAGGGAGTGGGAGAAGCAGGCTCCAAGCTGAGCAGGGAGTCAGATGCAGGGTTCAATCCCAGGACCCCAGGATCATGACCTGAGTGGAAGTCAGATGCTTAATTGACTGGGCCACCCAGGAAATCCCCACCTACCAATCATTTAAAGAAGAATTAATACCCATTCCAATTCTTCTCAAACTCTTCCAAAAAGTAGAAGACGGAGTAACAATTCCAAAAACATTTATAAGACCAGCATAACCAAAAACCAGGTAAGAACAATACAAGAATATTAAAGGCTAACATATCTGATGAACATCAATGCAAAAGTCCTCAACAAAATCCTAGCAAACAAAATTTAACAGCACAGTAAAAGGTTTGTATACCATGATCAAATGGGATTAATTCTAGGGATACAAAAGTAGTTTAATATAGCAAATCAATATGATATACCACATTAACAAAATAAAGGATGAAAATCATATGAGCATTTCAAAACATGCAGAAAAAGCATTTGACAAAAGTAAAACAGGAAAGGCCATATATGACAAGGCCACAGCTAATATACTCAATGGTGAACTCAATGATGAAAAGCTGAAAGCTTTTCCTCTAAGATCAGGAGCTGTAGTCAACAATAACTATAGTTAACAATACTGCATTGTAGGGTCCTGGGATTGAGCCCCGCATTGGGCTCTCTGCTCAGCAGGGAGCCTGCTTCTTCCTCTCTCTCTCTGCCTGCCTCTCTACCTACTTGTGATCTCTGTCTGTCAAATAAATAAATAAATAAATAAATCTTAAAAAAAAATACTGCATTGTATATTTGAAAGTTGCTAAAGAGTAGATCTTAAAGTTCTCATCACAAGAAAAAAATAACTATGTCAGCTGGACTTACTGTGATCCTTTCATAACACATACATATATTGAATCATTACATTATTAATATTATGTTATATGTTAATTATGTCACAATAGAAGAAAAAAATTACCTATTCCCAAGAGTTATAGTGGAAAAGAATAGACTCTTTCTACCTCACTCCTTCATAGATTTTTTGATAGTATGAATATAAAAGGAGGTAAGTAAATAAAATCCTATCCATTTCCAGCCTAAGGAGTGGTGGAGAAGAGTAAGAGGCAATGATGGAGAGGAGAGATATATTTGATATATTTCTTATGATTTCCCTTCTCAATACTTCAGATTCCTTAGGATAGCATGTAAGAACAGTGTAGGAGTAGCACTCAGGCCAAATAGTATGGGCCCTGTTACCCACTGGAGAGGTGATCTTCTTGGTGGTCCAAACCAAAGTGAGACTGAGAGCCATAATCTTAGTGACCTGGTGTGATCGGGCAGAAAGGTAATCCGTTTAGCTTTATTGAGGTACTCATCTCAATTCATGGAAATAGAACCAGAGAGTTTCTATAATGTCTCTAAAATAATCTATTTCTTGTAGAAACAGAAATGAACTTGGTGGAAATCAGACACACATCTTAATTATTCAAAGGGAAGAACCACAGGGAAGTCCCAGTTGTATCAGGTCTATCCTTTGAAAGTTAAATGGAAGAGTGATGGGGAAAAGGTACACTGCTCAAGCTTGGAATGGGAATATTTGGGGTGGATTTGATGGCATTGCTACTCTGGAACCCTTCATTAATTTTGAGCCTTTTCCACCAGCAGATATAGATTCTTCTCCCGCATTTGAGGAGACTAAACTTCTTTTGCTTAAAGACCTTATTATACTTAATGTAGGAAGTTTTCTTTCCAGATAGCACCTATCCTCTTCAAGATCCACAACAACACCTACTTGTTGTTTCTAGACACATAATTAGGGCAATATGTCATGCCTTAATCTAGAGTAACAGGAAGAAAAAATGCTTTAAACAGGATAGAGGAAGCTGGGAATTTAATGAATCTCTCAGAGGAGGTCACCTTAGCTGAGTAAGGTGGTTTCCCTAGAGGCTATAGAACAGATTTCCCAAATAAGAGATGAAAGGTAGCCATAGTTATCTAAAGGAATTTAGGTGTGGACAAGCTTCCTGAACATGTTCAATTTAAGAGATATGGAACATTTCTTAAATGGACTATTTAAATAATCAGATCAGGATAAGTTTTTGATCAAATTAGAGAGTGAACTAACTTTCAAGCTAATAACTAGATAGAAGATGAAGAAATAAAAACTAGATGTTTTATAAATTAAATTACATGTTTTCTTCACTGTATTGGCCCTTTGGGGAAATGATCACAAATAAGACAATTTTAATCCCTACATTCAAGGAACTTATATTATACTAAAGGAGACCAAGACAATGTAAGAAACACCTGTGTAAAATAATTAGAAGTGGTGGTAGATGTTATGAAAAGAACACCAAGAAAAGGAATTTTAATAGATAATATAAGGTGAATTATTTGACACTATGGATATGAAAGAACTCTGTGGAGAGTTAACATTTAAATTAAGACATGGTGGAAGAGAAAAAGTTAATTTGAAAATAGTGGGTAAAAAAGTTTTTAGGCAGGCTCACTTAGTAAGAAGAGGAAAAGTGACACCAGAAACTGTTGGAAAAATAGGGACTAAATAATGCTGAACTCTAAATTATCTTAATGATTTTATAGTTCAGGTAGAGACAGAAATCACTGATATATTTGAAGAAGGCAGTGGGCACACTCTCATTTAGATTTCAAGATCAGTTTCTCTGAGTGGACAATAGAAACAAAATAGGGTTCTCCAAATAAGTTAAGATAGGTGTGTGAACTAGAGCAGGAGGCAGTAGTAGTAAAAAAAAGTAAATTGAGTAAAAGATCGAATTTCAAGGCAGAGTTACCAGGATAGTGGATTAGTAATATTTATAGACCAAGAAGAAAGGAAAATGTGATACAAAAAAAGATGAAATTCAGGTTTTTTTAAAAAAATAAAAATTATAATTGCCTTTTACCTCTTTCATGTCTTCATAGAATAGGTAAAGGATACAATAATCATTCCTCTTCTCCCACCAGCCCTTCACATGGTCATACCAAGAACCAAACGCCACTAAATTGAAAGATATAATGTTTGGAAAATTAGAACAATTTACATAAAGAATTGTTAAATGTTATTCCAAGTCATCATTATCAACACAAATACACTTATTAGTTCAAGGAAGAGGGATGATAGGATAATTCTCCCTGTTCTCACTGAATTTGCAATCTACTTGGAAAAGAGTGGCAGGCAAAGTTCATAGAAGAAGGAGAAAGGGAGAGAAAATCTTAGGGATGGAGAGGTTAAGAAAGGGCTACAGAGGAAGAACAGTGTATTTGGATGTAAGAAGAAGAATTGGGGTTTGAGAATGATAGGAATGAGTAGATATTCTATGGACAGAGAATAGTCCAAGTAACAGGAGTAGTAAAAATTTGCAGGAAATCATTGAGCTGTTCTTGCCTTGACAGAAGAATGTTTATATGAGAACTTTAAGTAGAGCTACAACTATTGGCATAAATATGTCTCCCTGAAAAGAGAGAATGCACAGGTAGAGAAACAGATCCTTGAAGATAAAATCTTTACCCAACAATTTTCAGTTTATATAATAAAAATTAGGGAATGGTAAAGAAAAGAGAGTCGAAGAAATATATGTAAAATCAAAATAATGCAATGGATGCACAGCGAGAAGAAAACAATTGTCACTAAGCACTAATGAAACAATAAGACTAAGGACTGAAATATCTGTATTATATATTCCCCAAAAGTTCTTAAAGGGAAGAGACAAATATGTATTCTGCTTCCTCTAAGGTCTTCTTAAGACTTTAGAAGAGTCTTGGGCACATATTAGGTTTATAATAAACACAGATTTATATTTGACCTTTCTATCTCTTTGAAAAAAGACTTTTCTCTATAGAACTCCTTGATTAAAGTAAGAGTTGAACCCACCCTTCCCAGTCATGAATTTATCCAGGAACTCCTCCCAGGTGCCAGGCTCTGGGTGTAATTTTGCCATCTGGTAGAAATAATAGTAAGACACAGCCACATCCTTAGCATTTCGTGCCACATAGACCATCTGTGGGGAAATATGGGAAATCATGATTTCATTTATATTATTTAATAGTTTGTAAACTTTTGCTTATCTTGCAAGAATGCTTGTTTTTTCTTTTCTATTTCCTCTTTAGCCTTTGAAAAGAACATCTCTAAAAACACAGAAAACCAAATATCATAGGAATTACAGTAAATATTAAATTAACAAAAATGAGATAATATTTTCTTAAATTTACAATATTTTTCTGTATCACTTATTAAAACATACAAAAAGGAAAATAAAAGTTACAAAATTAGAAAGATAAGCTTTTTAACAAAATTTTTTACTATTAGTTGTTTTGAGAGAGAGAGAGCACACTTGTGTGAGTTGGGGGGAAGGTCTGAGAGAGAGGGAGGCTCTACACTCAGTGCTGTTCCCAATGGGGGACTCTACCTGACAGTCTGAGATCATGACCTGAGTTGAAATCAAGAGTTGGACACCTAACTGAGCCACCCAGGTACCCCTACAGTAAGATTTTTCCTATCTTGAATTGAAAATAAGTTATTATTTGGGTACATTTAATCAATAACGAATAAACATTCTTCATTCTGTTCATGATCACATAATGATCATTGCTGTTTATAATGATTTGGTGTGAGATTAAAATTTCATTTTTGTATAGAGCCCTAAAATCTGCTTGGAAACAGAAATTTTGAGCATATTTTCCAATAGAAATGACATTGTTATGTCTCAGTGGTAATTAGGTTTTCAGGCAAGTCCACTGAAATACATTAAGCTTACTTTTCCCCTGAAGGACATCTAATAATAATACTGAGGCCCCAGGCATCCATGCAGTAAATAAAACCTTAAGGTAAAATGTATTCAGGAAGAAATCTCCTTTCATCTAATTAGAAATAGCTTTCTTCTTTTCTTTCAGTTGATGGGAAAAGGAAACGGGAAATTTTATATCCCTGAGTTCCTGATAGTAGTTCTCATATTCTGGGATAAAAAAGAAGTGGGTAGAAAGATTGAGTGTAGAGTTCTAAGATTTGAGACTGTTGCTGATGTAATTTTTTGAGTTAAACATTTCCAATAACTTCCAATTTTGATACCAAGAGACTATGTTAATGAGCCAATTGTCTTCTTCTATGATCATCACCTCTAAGTTCTTTTTTTTCTTTTTTAAGATTTTATTTATTTATTTGTCAGAGAGAGAGAGCGCGAGAGCAAGCACAGGCAGACAGAGTGGCAGGCAGAGGCAGAGGGAGAAGCAGGCTCCCCGCCGAGCAAGGAGCCTGATGTGGGACTCGATCCCAGGACGCTGGGATCATGACCTGAGCCGGAGGCAGCCGCTTAACCAACTGAGCCACCCAGGCGTCCCGATCACCTCTAAGTTCTTTAGGGAGGACTGTTTCCACTTGCCTCAGTAAAGATAGAATGTGCACTGGAAGTACTATTTTAATTACTAACAGATAGCAACCATCCAGCTGTCATTAAAAGTACAGTGGGTAAGTTGGTTGGAAATATTCACAAAGACAATGGAATTCCTTATATCAGTTGTTTTCAAACATTAGCATGATTTGAATTCATCTGGAGGTTTTATTAAAACTCAGATTTCTGGACCTCATCCCCATAATCTTTGATTGAATAGGTATGAATTGGGCCTGAGATTTGCTCCTCTCACATGCTACTTTTGCTCAGGGTACCACAATTTGTGATCCAGCAGGCTACATTAAAGAAAACAACACAAAAACAAGGTGACAGCATGATAAGAATTGATCTCATAAGTATTCTGTTAAATGAAATAAGTTCAATATTCAAGATTATATACTCTCCTTTTACATACAGACAAACTAATTTATAATAAAAACATTCAGGATAGTGGTTATCTTTGCAGATAGGGATTGCTGCCCAGAGTGTGAAGAAACAGAGCATTTGGGGTGCTGGTAATGTTCAGTTTCTTGATCTGGGTACAAGTTTCATGGGAATTCTCACTTTGTAAAAATTCATCAAGCTGTATGCCTAAGATTTATGTACTTTTCTCCATATATGTTATAGTTGAATTAAAATGGTTATTTTAAAATGAAGCCAAAAAAGAACCCATTATATATATAAATAATGTAAAATATATATAATTATAAACCCATATTTGTAAAGCATAATTACATTGAATTCTTAAAGAAGCAGTTCTAGCATTATTTAAATATTTAGACATTAAATATTTAAAAGTAGATACTGAATAAAGGGATTTAGACAGAAAGGCATTTTAGAGAACAGAAAACCCGAGACACTCTCCGTGCTTGGGCACTAAGTCTATATCTATATATCTATAGCACTTGCGTCCACTGGTGTTATTTCAACCCTTGGATGTAGGGACCACACTATTATTTTTGCAATGATTTATCCAGGGCTTGTAATATCCCACAGGAACTCCTGCATGATGAGTAAAAGAAATTTCAACACAAATAAGGATTTTTTTTTTTTCTTGAAATGTTGCTACCTTGCAGTTATTTTTCCAAAATGAAGAAGGGAGAAGTTGAACAGGCAGGTGTGTTTTCACTAATCGAGGAGGCTTCATGTTTTTCAACTCCTCCACACCTACAAGCATGGAAGTTAAGCTACATTATAAATGTGGAATCATAAAGGTCAATTGCAATAAACTCTAAGACTCTGTAAATATTAACTCCACCATATGGCTTGAAATAACTTTTTGGCTCCAGATACATATAAAATCTACATGAGATCAAAAATGATAAATTCTTGTTAGTTATGCCATTTTATTTCCTATGTAGAACAGATAATAACTGTCCATAAAATCTTCAGGTATAATACCTTGCTGAGGCAGAAACAACAATAGGACAATGTCAAGACATCCAAATTTGTCCTTCATTTATCTTTCTTTTCTCATTTACTATATGGGGAAGCTGAACTAGAAGATTTCAAAATCCCTTTCCAGCTTTCTTATATTCAAATTATAAGATCAAATTAAGCCATGAAGCTCATAACTAATTTTTAAAATTTTAATAATACAAGATCATCCATAATTCTGTTTCTTGAGTCTGTGAACATCAGCTAACAAGCAGTAGACATGATTTTATATTGGATCAGATACTGAATTTTCTGTATATAATGAGTGTACATTTAAATGTTGAAACTCTCCATCTGTGAAATTAAGAAAACATATATACTCATCAAAATCTCCTCTTATGCAGATATTATCTTTGGGTGCAAGAGGAGTATAATATGGTTGTAAGTACAACCAAATTCTTACTCTTCTATTAGAAACACTCAGGATTCAACTGTCCAAGCTCTGTCTATAGCAGTCCATCATGACTCCTCCAAACACCACAAAATGATAGAGGGATTTATCCGTATGGTAAAAAGGAAAATTCAGAGAAAATACCATTCTCGATTCCAGGAATAATCAATTCCATGAAAGGCACTCGTTTGTATATTGCGTCCCGCTTACATTTCTCCACATCCCCATTGTTATAGATCAAATCCAATATTTCACTGACCCAGGTTGTTCCTAAGGGCAAAAAAAGGGAACAACTATAAACTTTTCTGTCAAAAAGGATATAAGAAGGTCAATATAGGTAGAGAAGTTGTATAATATCAAAAACAAAAAGGTGCTTTTCCTTTTCCATCCTCCTTTTCTCTTCCCACTTTTCTGAAGAAAGATCCTTATCTATCTTGAATATATACATGTGTATTGTGTGTGCGAGAGTGAGAGTAAGCCCGAGTAAAATAATCATAAAGTAAGTCATAAAAGGAAAGTAAGATGTGGGTAATATAAGAGACAGTATGTAAGTCATGTATCACACCCTTTTGAGTGGAATGCAGAGGGAAGCAGCCAATTTCAAGTAGTCTGACTAGAAACTTGTACAGTTTTTATTACTATCAAAAATATGATTAGGCTTTGGGGGCTGAAGAGTATTTGAGGAAAAACATTCGGTGGAAGTGTGAAGAAAGATACAAAGCAACTTTGCATCTGTGGTGACCAGGTGCTACTCACAAACAAAAGACCATTGATCCTAAGTGAGCAGAGTGGATGGAGTCGCTCTGGGTTTTCTGAAATTGTGTCTCTGTAACCTTGAGAAATGGATCCAAAGTACAGTTGATCACCTACCGACAATGGTTCAACTTAGGATTTTTTGACTTTACGGTGGTGTGAAACTCATAGGCGTTCAGTAGAAACTGAACTTTGAATTTTAAATTTTGATCTTCTCCTGGGCTAGTGATAAGCAGTATGAAGCTTTCTCTCATGACGGTGCGCAGGGGCAGCTAGCTGCAGCTCCCAGTCAACAAGATAAACAACTGATTCACTTATCTATACCCACATGACCATTCTGTTTTTCACTTACAGTACAGAATTCGATAGATTACATGAGATGTTCAGCACTTTATTATAAAATGGGCTTTGCCCAATTACAGGCTAGTATAATAAATAAATGAGCACTTTTAAGGTAAGGTAGGCTAAGCTAGGATGGTTCGGTATCAAATACATTTTCAAATTATGATGAGTTTATAGGAAGGTAACATCATCATAAGTCTGTATTTAAGGATATGGCCTCTTTAATTGTCTACAGTATTCAATGATCAGGTTATTGAGGATAGGCTGAAAAACAATTTTAAGACTGGAGAAAAATATCTTCTTAACTGTTCCCATTCTCTTCCCCTTTATCAAACACGTAAGGAATGTTAGTCTGTAAAGTGAATAATCATGGGTGGAAACTCGCAATTAACTTAAGTAATTAATCTATGTACTGCATAGATTTTTGGCCAATGACCTCACAAAGATGTACCTTTGGATTAGTTCCACAAATTAGAGTACTAAGAAAAAGGTGAGTGAAATTAATACTATCCTTGAAGAGTTTGTTGCCTCATCATGCTTAGTCTTAAGTAATGATGCCTTGGGAAAAAGAGACCTAAATTCTGCCTTCAGCTCAGCTCATGATCCCAGGGTCCTGGGATCCAGCCCCGCATTGGGCTCCCTGCTCTGCAGGAAGCCTCCTTCTGCCTCTTCACTACCCCTGTTTGTGTTCTCTCTCTCACTCTTTCTCCCTCTGTCTCTCTCTGTCAAATAAATAAATAAAAAATCTTAAAAAAAAAAAAAGAGAGAGAGAGAGAAAGAGAGACCTAAATTCCAAAGTACAGCAGAACCCATTTCATTTCCTGTCAGTAAATTATGGTCACTGAACTCTGATGGAAATAAATGCCACTTTAGCTATGCTTCAAATTAGAAATGTTTATTTTCCATAATTTTTTGGGGGGGGAAACACGTGATTTACCTCATATATGGAGTAAATTAGTTCCAATCCTTTATAACAAAATTAACAGGGAACTGATATATTAATAACTTTAAAACACATTCTCAACAGTTTGTAAAGGGAAAAAAATCAAAGACAAAAATGAGTATATAATTACTGTATGTGTAGCCATCTAGCCATCAGCTTTTTTTAGAAGAAATCCAGCTTCAAAGAGCACTTTCGTATATAAACTGTTTGTATGATTATACCTTCCAAAGATGATCTTAATGGTTTTCTGCCTGTGAATATGTTTTTTAAAATAGTGAAAACAAAAGAGCATGTACATTTTCAGTAACTGCCCTACCTTTTCTAAATTTGTATCTCAACAAGGAGATGCAGAGTAGTTTTGGTTCCAAACAATTTGGGATTGGTGGATGGCTCAGAGAACAATGTGTATAGTAAGAAAAGAAAGAAAAAGTAAGCATTTACAAAAATAAGCTTGTTTTCTATTTCTTCAAAGGTCTGTATTGTACATTTGTTTCTTTCTTGAGACGATCTCTTTGTTTTCATAACAGTGTTATGATCTTGAGATTAGAATCTCCAAAAATTCAGGTGCTTCCTCTCAGGCTTTGTTACATATCCCTATGAGGGAATTTTAATATTTATCATATGAAAAGATTAGTAGCCAATGTACTTACTAAAAACTTCTTGTCCTTAAGTCCTTTAAGAAATGAAGCAGAAATATAAAAAAAAGTTGACTTTAGGGAATTTAACAACTGGAACAGTTGATTGGCTACAGGCTTAAGTTAATTAAGTGGGTAAAAGGCAGGAGAAAACCCCTTCTCTGATATCTCTCTGTACATCTATCACTGAGTAAATGGAAGACTCTGTCATAAAAAGATCTGCAGAAATAAAAATTATTGATTCTTACTGAGGCATCTTAAATTCTCCTTTCTGAGATCATATACCAAAGTCAGTAGCTGTTTAACATTATAACAAAATATTTCTAAATGCATTTATAGTGTTTAAAATAATAAAATATTAATATTTACCCAGTATATTTAAAATACAATGAACAAAATATGTAAACATTAAAATGCATAGAAGGAATATAGATATGTAAAGATTCTAAAGAACCTAAATCATTTCAGATATGCAGTTTTAATAATTTTTATTTGAATTTACAAAGAAAAATAAAGCAACAACATTAATTTTCCCTCAGGTTAGCCCTCATTCAAATGAAGGTGTTTTAGAATAGAAAGTGAGTTTATCTGATTTGTGACAAAACTGTCCCAGCAACTGCAACCTTGACCAATGATCAGAAGATCAGCGGGCTTATACATATGGATCTATAACCAATCAATGCGTGCAAATACATTAAACGATCTTACCAGATTTGGGGTAGGTCGAGATCAGAAGGTCATCTGGTCGACTTTCAAAGGTCTCCACCTGGGACCACTCCTCAGCAATGCTCCAGAAGAGTGGAACACCCCGAACATCCACTAACTCCCTCCTGTAGATATCCAGCTTCTGGTCCATTTTTCAGAAACTAGATTTAAAACAAAGGGAAGCATGTTAAGGAGTCTTCGTTTTAATAGTATTAATAATGGGGCTCCTGGGTGCCTCAGCATCTGCATTCAGCTCAGGTCATGATCCCAGCATCCTGGGATTGAGCCCCAAGTCAGGCTGCCTGCTCAGTGGGGAGCCTGCTTCTCCCTCTCCCCCTGCCCCTCTCCCTGCCCCTGCTCTCTCTCTCCTCACTCTCTCTCAAGTAAATTAATAAAATATCAAAAAAATAAATAAATTTATATTTTATTAAATAAATTAGTATTTGATTACTATAGATCCAACAGCACTAGATAACCTTCCTGTACATTAAGAATCAGTGGAAGAAGAACGAGTATATAAACTAATAAGGTATTGCAGGACTTATTTTATATATGCTGCTTATATGTTAAATATCAACACCTTCCACTTGTATTTTGAATTTTACACAACATTGCTTCGGACAAAGATTGCTGGGATAGATAATAAAAGTATTGGATTTTGGAGTAAGGGAAGAGTAACAACCATGGAACTGCCCATTCATTGCAGGGAAATTTAAAGAAGCCTTAGACTGCAGTGGGCCTTTTTAACTGAAAACTGAAAAGTAGCTTAACGTAGTATTTCCTTCCTTTAATTTTCTGGGTGGGACTGGTCAAGTATTCTATCTAAATTATATGCAACAGTCCACAAGAAGGAGACTCTGTATAGAGGGAGAGTGGAACAGAGGAACTAAATGACCAAAAAAAAATTCTTTCTGGGTAAAAGAAACAAACTGGAGGTAGGTGTAGCATCAGAGATAGATTGCTCTGATGAACTTTTTAACCTTGGTGACATGTGTCATTTTCTGTTCTGAGCATGACTCTAGTAAAGGTACTTTTATGTCTCTTTTGCTATCGTATGTCGGAGGTAGAAGAACTTGAAATACATACCCTAAGTCCTACTTCAAAACATGTTGTTGTTTTCCCAATTTTGCAGGAGCCAGAGTGGTTATTTTTCTTTCTCTGAAGTTCTAGAAAAACAGAGATTATCTAACAAGCTCAAGGCTTCATGAGGTCCTCTGGCACTTGCTGAACTTTTCTTGCACCTTTTCTGATACTCAATTTCTTGCCATTTATTTTTCAAGGCCTCCCAACTCCACCTCTGCCCTGCCCCATGCAAATAATTTTTATTTTAAAAGGTTATAAAATAGGGGCACCTGGGTGGCTCAGTGGGTTAAGCCTCTGCCTTCGGCTCGGGTCATGATCTCAGGGTCCTGGGATCGAGCCCCACATGGGGCTCTCTGCTTGGCGGGGAGCCTGCTTCCGCTCTCTCTCTCTCTCTGCCTACTTGTGATCTCTCTCTCTCAAATAAATAAATAAAATCTTTAAAAAAAAAAAAGGTTATAAAATAGTTGCAGGATCCCAAATCAATACACAAAAATCTTTTGTGTTTCTATATGCTAACAAACTACCCGAAAAATAAATAAGAGAATCCATTTACAAATCCATCTGCATCAAAAATAATAAAATACCTCAGAATAAATTTGACCAAAGAGCTGAGAGAACTGTACACTGAAAACTCTAAGACATTAATGAAACAAATTGAAGAAGGCACAAATAAATAGAAAGATATTCCGTGTTCACGGATTATAAAAATTAATATTGTTAAAATATTCATACTACCCAGAGTATCCCAGTTATGTTCTCCATTATGTCAAAGTGTATCATAGATGGGGCGCCTGGGTGGCCCAGTTGGTTAACCGGCTGCCTTCGGCTCAGGTCATGATCTCAGGGTCCTGGGATCAAGCCCCGCATCAGGCTCTCTGCTCCGCAGGGAGTCTGCTTCCTCCTCTCTCTCTGCCTGCCTCTCCGCCTACTTGTGATCTCTGTCAAATAAATAAATAAAATCTTTTTTTTTTTTAAGTGTATCATAGAACAAAAGATAAAATGCCCAAGTCCTTGCTTGGCTAGCTACCAGGTTTCTGTTTTCCAGAACAAGGTGTTGTTGCTATTGATTTTGTTACTTGTTTTATTTTGTTTTTCAATACACTTGTACATACTAACATAACGGATAATGTCATGAAGGCAAAATTAATTAATTAATTCAAAAATATGTATTGAGTTTCTGGCAGACTCTTTGCACGGGGGAATCTAATGAATATAAAAACTTGTGGCTATCTTCATGGTGCTTAGAAGTAAGGGGGAAGATAGATACCAACCAAACAATCATACCAATAAACTGAAATTTCCATTGGTGATAAGGGCTAGAAGCAGAGATATATACATAAACAGAGGGAACTTGACAGAATCAAGCTGCTTAGAAATATTTCCCCTGGGAAATAAGTAAGTGTTAATTTGGAGAAGAGGCGAACTTTCCAGCCAGGAAAAAAACACGTGCATAGACCCTACAATGGAAGAGAGAAATAAGGCATGTGAGCATAGAGCACTGATGAGGAGTTTCTAAATACTTTGCCAAGTTATGTGTAAGAGACTAGAGACTTCAGGATTTTTTCTGTGTAATTAAGTGTGTCTGAAATATATTGGGGTTTCTGGCAATCTCCACCCAAACAAGGAAGTCCACTGACCCACGATGATGCACAGTTCCAACAATAGTCCCGTCCTAATATGAAAGGGTAGTGATACATTGTGGTTCTGGGATGTTCATGAGCATCACTGTGGAGAAGCATATATTTAAATATTATTATTTTGCTTTTACCAAAAGTCTTAGGATTTATAAATACCATAGAGTTCCAATATAATAGATAATAGATAGTAAGTTGTTCCTTGGATTTGCTATACCTCAAAAGTAAATTTATGGCAGCATTGGGTTATGATTTAATGGTATTGCTACTACCATATTTTCTATTAATATTTGCTAATTTTCATGGATATCTGTGAAAAGAAAGCATAAAAATATAAGAAACAAAGTTTTAAAAACTCATAGTTAGATATTGTCCCTCCTCTTCTTCCCCTCAGTTCCTAAATAACAGATTCTGATATTTTTTTTTTAATAGTATTTGCTGGGAAGTTCTAGGTACCAAATGCTGTTTGCAGGCAAGGACTGGGGTAGAGGAAATGCTATGCATTTACAACACCTTTATTTTTTTCTAAGTACAGAAAGTATATTTTTCAGTCTCCCTTGCAGCTGGATTGGGAGCATGTGACTAAGTTCTGGTCCCTGAGCTGTGGGCGATGTAAGTCCTTTCGTTGACCTTCCAGTCCTCTCTTCCATGGTCACAGAGCCCTTCTAGTCTACATGTTGAGATGCCTAGATTCAAGACTGAGGTGATCTTCCAACCCTTCTTCAGACTGTGATGGTGAAAATAAATTCTTCATTATGTTAAGCCATTGGTATTTGGTGTTTTCTTTTTTCTTTCTTTCTTTTTTTTTACTGTAGTATACAGTCCAAATTATATTATCCAACTTACTGTGGATGCTACAGGAAAATTTGCAGATGAAATATCTGCACATTGAGCTTACAGTCAATGTGCAGTTAGATAAATGAAGAATAGACAATATATGGGGATAAGTACAATGAAGAAAAATAGAACATGGTAAAGTGATAAAGAATGAAGAGTTAAGTAGTAAGAGAAAAATAATAACTTGAATACATACAGAAAGGACAGATAAATGAGTGTCCACACCTTAAATGTGATAAACCTCAAATGTAGCTTCAGCCTCCTCATCTACCCTGTAAACACACTCCATATGCTGATCTACACGTATATATCACCAGCTTGACAAAAACTTACACAACTGAACATTTCCATGAGTGTCCCAAATTTAAAATATTTGAATCCGAGGTCATTTCTTTCCTCCCAAATATGTTTTTCTTACTATGTTATCTAGGCCCTACCTTAACTGTAAATCTCTTTAGAAACTCACCAGCAACAACAGAAGGGAACTCCTCTCTACTTGCCAGATGGGAGGCTACCCAAATCATGAATCATTTAATAAATTAGATCATAAGACTTGCTCAGTTGAATTTTGTTAGCAGATTTGAGATCCACAGTGAATGATATTCAGGGACAACAAGAAACATGGGTGTGGCACTCTCAAGCCCTTTTGAGTCCATTGTTTTTCTTCCCCTTTTGGAAGGCTGTTGATAAGTCCCCTTGGTTTCAGCTCTGTTGCATCCAAGCTACTTATCTAATTGGCTTTTCAGTCCAGGTTAGCGAATCAGTCTAGACTCATAGGAGGCTCTAATGGAGCACTTCCTTAGCTCTTATTTCAGTCCACAATCCCATGTTGGAATCTCTTCCCCATCTCCTGTCCAAAGTCTTCCTGAATGGAGTCTGCTGGTTTAGTCCACATTGGGGATTGTTGGTGGCATGCATAGGGACTTCTCTTCGCCAGTCCATAGTGACATGTTTTGATTACTGCAGGTGTGTTAAGGTGCACGTTAGTTTGTCTTATTTTATATAAATAAAAGCTATTGCTAAAGGAATCTTGGAGGCCAAAATCTGCAAAAATTAGTGGACACAAGTTGAAGTAGAAGTCAGCAAAAGGTAAAAATTCTTTTTTTCCTCATTTTTAAAAATTTAAATAAAATTAACTAATTAACATATAGTATATTATTAGTTTCAGAAATAGAGTTCAGTGATTCATCAGTCTTTTATAATACCCAATGCTCATTATATCATGTGCCCTCCTTAATGTCCATCACCCAGTTATCCCATTCCCCCATTCCCCTTGCCCTCCAGCAACCCTCAGTTTATTTCCTATGATTAAGAGCCTTTTATGGTTTATCTCCCTCTCTAATTTCATCTTAGAAATTATTTTTCCCTCCCTTCCCTATGATCCTCTGTTTTGTTTCTTAAATTCCACATAGGAATAAGACCATATAATTGTCTTTCTCTGATTGACTTATTTCGCTTAGCATAATACCCTCTAGTTCCATCCACGTTGATGTAAGTGGTAAGTATTCATCTTTTGTAATGATACAGTACAAAAGATTCTATATATTCTATAATATATAGAATTCTATATTCTATATATTTATATAGAATATAAATTCTATATAAATATATAGAATATATATAGAATATATATATTCTATATAATAGAATAATATTCTATTGCATATACATACCACATCTTCTTTATCCATTCATCTGTCAAAAGATATCTTGGTTCTTTGCACAGTTTGGCTAGTGTGAGCATTGCTGCTATAAACATTGAGGTGCAGGTGTCTCTTCAGATCACTACATCGGTATCTTTGGGGTAAATACCCAGTAGTGCAGTTGTTGGATGGTGGGGTAGCTCTATTTTCAACTTTTTGAGGAATCTCCATGCTGTTTTCCAGAGTGACTGCACCAGGTTGCATTTCCACCAAGTGTAAGAGGGTTCCCCTTTCTCCACATTCTTGTCAACAACCATTTCCTGACTTGTTAATTTTAGTCATTCTGACTGGTGTGAGGTGGTATCTTATTGTGGTTTTGATTTGTATTTCCCTGATGCTGAGTGATGTTGAACATTTTTTCATATGTTTGTTGGCCATTTGGATGTCTTCTTTGGAGAAATTTATGTTCATTTCTCCTGCCCATTTCTTGATTGGTTTATTTGTTCTTTTGATGTTGAGTTTGATAAGTTCTTTATAGATTTTTGGATACTAGTCCTTTATCTAATAAGACATTTGCATATATCTCTTGATTGTCTTTTGGTTTTGTTGACTATTTCTTTTGCTGTGCAAAAGCTTTTTTATCTTGATGAAGTCCCAAATGTTCATTTTTGCCTTTGTTTCCCTTGTCCTTGGAGACATGTCTAACAAGGAGTTGCTGCAGCCGAGGTCAAAGAGGTTGCTACCTGTGTTCCCTTCAAGGATTTTGATTGATTCCTGTCTCATATTTAGGCCTTTCATCCATTTTGAGTCTCTTTTTTGTGTATGGTATAAAGAAATGGTCCATTTTCATTCTGCATTTGGCAAAAGGTAAATATTCTTACTAGAATGAGTTCTTCCTTTTGTTTTTTTTATATTTGCATATAATTTTACTTAAAGTGGATTCCAAATCTCTATGACAATACATTGAATACAAAAATAAAAATGACAAAAGGGAAATGTGCATAATTTATCATAATGAATTGCATATATGGTATTTTTAAACATTACTATTAAATACCTAAATTCCAATATCTTCTACTTGGCAGTAGTATAATAATCTTACTCAAAAGTCAGCATGTCATAAAATAAGCTAACATTAATATTGCAATCCCTGTAATTTATTATTATTTAGTTAGTTGGTTGGTTGGTTTTGGTCTCAGGTTTTTATTTAAATAGTTAACAAATAGTGCAATATTGGTTTCAGAGGAGTAGAATTTAGTGATTCATTACTTACATTTAACACCTAGTGCGCATCGTAACAAGTATCCTCCTTAATACCCATCACCCTTTTAGCCAATCCCCCTGCCTACCTCCCCTCCAACAATCCTGTTTGCTCTCTACAGTTAAGAGTTTCTTATGGTTTGCCTCCCTCTCTTTGTCCTCCTTTTCCTATGTTCATCTGTTTTGTTTCTTAAATTCCACATGTGAGTAAAATCATATGGGATTTGTCTTTCTCTGACTCTTATTTCTCTTAGAATCAATTCTTCCTAATCTCTGTTTGTAGTGCTCAGTAGAGATTACAAAATAAAATGTCACATTGACCTTTCCTTCCCAAATTCAAAGCCCATTGTTAATTGAATTTTTCTCTCCCAGAGATAGCAATGGCCTTCTTGCTTATCTCATTTTCATAATTGTACTTGGCTTTCTGCCTGCCTGGAACATGTAGGTTGTTGGTTTTTTTGTTTTGTTTTGTTTCAGGTTTTTTTTTTTTTTTATTTTTTTGGTGAGTTTTGTCTTGTTTGGCTATTTTTATAAGTAACTCTGGTTTTTGAGAAGGTAATATTTTTTGAACCATCTTTGGGGACCCATCTTACACCTGAGTGGGGTTATTCAATATTGCCAGAAATATTTAAAATTAAAAATATGTGTGCAGAGGGAAAGAAGCAAATTAAAGATAATGCAGTTGAATGGGTAGACCACCCTATAATGTCAATTAAGTTACCACCCAATTCTTCTAGGACTTGAGAAAAAAAACTATCCTTACCTCACACATCCTCATAAAACAAAAGTCAGCTCTACAGGCTATTCTTTTCATCCTATTCTATTCTACAGGCTATTTTATTCTATTCTTAATATAAGAATATTTACCTTTTGCCAAATTCTATTCTATTTATGTCTGCTTAGTTTTCCTAGATCCTTTTGGTAAGCTAAAACCTTAAAGTTGTGCTAAATTAAATGATGAGTTAAGTTTAATTAATGTCTGGGGGCACCTAGGTGACTCAGTCGGTTAAGCATCTGCCTTCAGCTCAGGTCATGATCATAATAATTTGTGATCTAATTTAGTGAGGTGCTATAAAATTGTTTATAATATTTTTGACACACTTCTTCAAATCAAATTCTAAATGAAGTCTTTTTCACTGGAATATTTCAAAGGATTTTTAAATTAATCAGGCTTATTTGATATGTAAATTACATGAGAAGCATTGTCAAAAAGCTAATACTAAGCCTTCCTGATACTGTATTTGTAAGATTGTGGCACATGTAGATAAAGCTCAATCTGGTTCTGCAAAAACTGACCCCTCGTTTTCTGACTTTTGCCATCCCGATGGCCTGGAAACACGGCACTGGTCTGTTCCAAAATCAGAAATTGAGATGAATAAGTAAACAATGGTTGTAAATTAAAGAATGTTGGGACTCTGGGAAAACCAAGATACTTGTTTTGTTCTTCCCAGCTCCCCGACAAACCCAATTTTTCATTTTTTCAAGTTTTTTCACCCACCATAATGCATTTAAGATGACTCAAATTATAAACAGACATTGGTGAGTCTTCTGCAAAATTGTGAAAACAGTCTATCAGCCATGTCTGACTTTTCAGGTCCGTAATCTTGGAAAAATAAATTTTGTCTCCAGAGGCCTCAGACTCCTCCCTCTGGACCCTTTGAACACCCACAGCTGGACTTCATTCAACTGCCTCTTAGTGTGGGTTATCAATATGCTCTAGTTATTGGATGAGTGTTTCCTAGATGGGCTGAAGTTTTCCCCTGCTGCAAGGCTAATGGCCCCACTGTAGCAAAGAAACTGTTGGAAAGTGTGTTCCCCACTTGGAGTATACTGTGCATAATCTCCAGTGATTATTCACTATTCCATTTCACTAGATAAACCTTATGAGCCTTAACAAAAACCTTACAAAGTTCTTAAAATTCTTTCAGTATAAAACCTTCTGCTGGTCCCTTGTCATCTTATGCTAGTATGACCAATGACTGTAAATCTCTAATGTCTTATGCTCATGCCTGTTATCAGCAGGTTAAAGAAGGCTTTTGGATCTAAATTCATAGGGTCTTGCTGCTGGTCATGGTCTGGATCTCAATGACTGGGTATTGTAGAACATCATCAGAGGAAAACAGCCCTCAAGCCCCATCAAAAAGGAACTTACTGAGTGCTCCTGACCACTGACTGCTATAAAACTAAAAGGTAAGCTTTAGGTACACATCACATAGCTGAAGAAGGTTCCATATGACACCTGGTCCTGTAAAGATGCTGAAGACCTCTAAAACAAATTGATGAGGAAGAGAGGTAGCTGACATTGAGATAGACTGCTTCCACCCAAGACAAAAAAATCAGGACTTCAAACTTTAAAAATGAAACACTTTCCCCTTTTCCTTTCCTTTATTCTGACATTACCTTGGAAAAATAATGCCCTCATCTGTATCTCCCAGGTCATTGCTAAGTCAGGGAAGGAGGGACAGAGGAAACCATTTATGAAAAGAAAAAAATGTTTATATGTCAAATCTGAATGAATATAAGCAGCATAAAATGTTTTTATAAAGATTCAAAAAAGAAAGACAGCAAATGGGAGACATTAGGAAAGACCTGGAAAAGGATATTAACATTTGAGATAATATATGAGGGGTTGGTAGTATTTTAATGAGCATAGACATTAGGATTATTCATGACAGTGTGCAAACATGAACAATGGTAAAGGAGAAGAGAAGTAGAAGATATGTTCAGGAGAGGATAAGTGGATCATGTTGACTGAAAGTTACTACAGGTTTAGGAAGGTGTCTCATCCATTCTTTGACTCCTTTAATGATACCCGGTAAGTGCCAACAATTGGCCAGGCAAAAGACAGTAAAGCTTTTTCTTTCCATAAATTTTGCTATCTAGCGAGTAATGAAAGATATAGCTGAAAAATTGTCCTTACTGTGGACAGCTGTGAATGTTGAATGCCCAGTTTGTATTCAATTAATAAAGAAAAAAGGACCACTTAAGATTTTGAACAGATGAATCACGTAATTGAACTAATATGGAAATGTAAGGAAGTGTTAAGAAGTGATGAATGTAAATAAGGACATTTATGTAATTCTCCTTATAAGTTTCTGGTGCCCTTGCAATGATTAAATACAATATAAGTGATTAAACCCATATATTCTTCTGAAGTTGTCCTCTCTTGATTTCCATGTTATTACATTCTTACTGATTTCCTATCTCTTTGTTAATTCTCAGTTTCCCAAAGGAATATTTCTATCTGTTTAGGCCAGAAGTGTCATTTTTCTTTGGAGTCCCATATTTGGCTCTCTTTAGTTCCCCAGAAGTTCCTCAACTTTTCAAATTCAGTGACCACAGTTTAACTCATTAGCCTAGCTCACCACTGAACCAGTTCTTGTCCTGGGTTCTTTGTGTATCTCATATTCTGGCAATACCGCATTCATCCCACTACTCAAGTCAGAAATCTGTAAGTCATCTTAGATTCCTTCTCCTTGAATCTCCTAAGTCCAGATGGCTCATAAATCTAATTATTTTTATCTTTCATGTATTCCTGGGAAAACAGCTTCTCTTTATGAACGAACTTAGTGGTTTAGATTGTAAGGTCTGTAGATTCAGACCTTAGAGTTCATATGCCAGATCTGTCATGTACTATCAGTGGGACTCTGGACCTATCATAAACCCAAGTTTCAATTTCCTAATCTTAAAACAGAGGTAATTATTTATTTAATTTATAGAGCTATCTTGGTGAAACAAGATGGTGGATATGATGTGTATATTGATAAAACATAGGGTATATTTGGTAAGCCATTATTAATATTATCATTATTATGAGTGCCCCCAAATTTGCCTTTATTTACACCCTTTAGTAGTCCACCTTGTACTGTGACAATGGTCTTAAAATTAGTTTTAGTTTCTTATCTCCAAGCTTAGTTCCTCTCCCTCCACCTGCCAGCTACCAGTATGATCTCTAAAACTTGATCACAACCCCAAAGTCAAAAGGATACAGTGTAAAGAACTTTACCCTGGTTTTCACATTTAATCTCTGCGACCCTGTTTAACTCTTCCTCACTTGGATGTTAGCCTCCAGCAACAAGGCAACGAGAAAAACATCTCTATCTCTCTCTATATATCTCCATGTGCATAGATAGCCACCCCTCACATTCAGTATTGCACCTGCATTTTCTGTCTTGGAGCTGATCCTCCTCTCTTGTGTATCTGGGAAACTCCTATTCAGTCCTCAAAATTGTACACAAATTTCACATCCTCTGAGAAGACTTCCTAGTGACCTAAACACAAAATTGATTACCGTCTTTTCTCCATTTCCATATCCTGAATAGACTGATACTACTTCCTGTATTACAGTGTGTTGCTATTATCTGTTTACAATGCCTTGATTAGAATTTAGATTCTTTGTCCCAATATTGGAATATTTGATTTTTGTAAGCAATATTTGATTTTGTAATCCCAAAGCCTTTACTTTATTGATATAGATAAGCATATGGAAATGAAATGAAGCTTATACAGTATTCTAGGTGGAATAATCAGGGATTAAATTATTTTATCTTACCACTGTAATTATAATTATTAAGCCAGCACTTTGGGAGCTGTTGAGAAGTATCAGTAAGTCATACATCCGATCAAGAAGGAGCTTGCATTCGAAATCATTATTCAAAATGCACACACATTTACATCAATGTGCACAGACACACACACGGACACACACATACACAGCTCTGCTTTAATGATGCATTTTGTTATTTAAGTTTAGCCCTATTATACCCATTTATCAAGGGGGAAATTAACATAGAGCAACTTGCCCAGATCACACTGTCAGTAAGTAGCAGGACTGGGTTTGAACCCAGATAGTTTTGATTGCAAGGCCAGTGATCTTAATCACTATTCTATACTACTAAGTCTAAGTCTAAGCCTAACACTGAAGACTTAAATCCTAATACAAGGTAACATTTAAAAAGTGCCGAGTCATGTGGAGGTAGTCACCTAACCTGTAGTACAAATGGTGTGATTTGATTTTGACCGTGAGGTTTGCCTAATTATAGATACAGAAGACTATTCTAGGTAGAAGAGAGAAAAAAACAGGATTCCTTTTTGCTGAATATATCTCACACACACTAAAGTACTTTATAAATACATAGAGATGTCATCTACTAAAATGCATATGAAATGATTTTTAGAAAAACTGAATCATGATAATGATTTGTTTTGATAATATTTATCCTCATTTATTCATATGTTTTATCTAAAATTTTATTTGGAACAGTTTCTAAAGGGAGAAATTGTACATTTTTAACTTTGTTTCATGTGTGAAAACTGTATAATGAAATATTTTAATTTATATAGTTTTTTTAACTTTTGGAATATTTGTGTTTTTAACAATATTTGGTTATGATAAATTATACATTAAAGGTAAACTGATCAATGGGTGTATTTTAATATTTCCTAAATCTGATTCAGATTTTGCATGAGGTTAATATTCTAAATTAGCATCATGACTCCTAAAAAGCTCCAAGCAAAAGTATTTGTGTAAAAACATGCAGTCATATTTAACTTACCTTTAAACTCCTGAGAGCTTTAAATGAATATCCTCAAGTTAAGAATCAGAGCCAAAAAATCATTAAAAGAATGATATATTTGAGTTGCATAGAACTTAACTATGTGAGAGAAATTGAGTTGATGAGAGCTCAGGATATGTTGAAAGAAGATGATTCTTTCCCTTGGGTCTCTTTTGTTTACTTCTCTGAAAATGTCCCTTGAAATATAACTTCCTCTGGAAGATCATTATAAGCCCTTGGAAACTACTTAATATTCTTTGCACTGATAAAAGCCAATGTTAGACCATGTTAATTGAACAAAACAATTGACTTTCATGCTCATTAATGAGTTAAAATAATGAAATCTTGAACCTGAGGATATGATGTGCCTTTATCATAAAAATATTAATATTAAGGTCACAATAATACATTATTCTCCTGGAAAGTGACAATATTTTGATATTCAACAGATTCTTGGCCTAAATGGGACAGATTTTATTAACTCCTTTTTAAATGTGTAAAAACTCAACTATTTCAAGAATACAGGGAACCTGAAGAGAGACATTTGGGGATTTGGGCACAGCTCTCTCACGGCTCTCTCTATATCAGCAGGAGAGCCCTGAGCTACTCATCTGATATATCTGAGCCATATTTTACCTGTCTAAAAAATGTGGGAAATGCACTCCTATTTGTTTCACCTCTAACATGGTGAAATGGTCACTCCTATTTGTTTCACCTCTAACATTACATAATTCTAACTAAAATGAATATTCTCTTGTTACCGAAATATATGCTTTAAGTCACAAAAATAGAAACAAGAAAGGAGGAAGATGTTTAAGAAAACACTCTATTGCTAAAAAATTCTGTTAGGAACCAATAATTAAAACACTGCTCCACTTCTATCAAAATTCAAAGTGCACATTTATAAAAGCTTCCCACTCATAAAATCTCAAATAATACAGAATATTCTATATTTCTCACATGACCTTGGCAATTTATCTCTGTAATAAATTATCCAATTAGTTGCCTTTTGATTGTTGTTTTTTGTTTGTTTGCTGTATACATAGAAATGAGACCATGTTCTTTTCCCACACATTGTATCTTATAAATGATTGTAGCTTACGTTGTCAAATTATATGGCTAAGATAATATGGATTAACATTAAGGCATAAAAAATGAGGAATATTAAGATTTACAGGCATTTATAGTCATTACAATTTCCAAATTGTGTATTTCCACTTCAACTTAATAGCTTTGAAATTTGTATTATCATTGGAAGTTTTCAAAGTGTAAGCAACTTGCCCTATGACACAAAATGTATATATGGTAAAGTCAGACTTCAAATCCTAGATATTAACACATCTAATGGTGAAATCACTCACTTTGTTGCTGGAAAGGCCACTGTTAGAAAAATCTAGGATTTACCAAATATGCAGTTTTGGGCAAGTGAACATTTTTTGAGCATAGAATACTTCATCTGACCAGATAGTCTCCATTTCATAGAACCATTGTCATTGTGTCATTGTCATTGTTATAATCTCATAAGTGAAACTAACTAGAATTTAAATAAAACTTGAAAAAATATTTCATAAGTGAAATAATTTAATGTGTATGAAAATGCCACACGCTAACATGTATTTCTTTTTTTTTTTTAAGATTTTATTTATTTATTTGACAGACAGAGATCACAAGTAGGCAGAGAGGCAGGCAGAGAGAGAGGAGGAAGCAGGCTCCCTGCTGAGCAGAGAGCCCGATGCGGGGCTCGATCCCAGGACCCTGGGATCATGACCTGAGCTGAAGGCAGAGGCTTTAACCCACTGAGCCACCCAGGCGCCCCGCTAACATGTATTTCTAAAAGAGTTATCATATTATCACCATTTATACCATCATAATCTAAAAATTCATCCTCTATTTTAATTTCAACCTTGACTCAAATCAGAAAAAAAAAGAAATTCTCTTTCACCTGGAGAACTATTCTCCATCCCTGATTCAGTTCCATGAAAAGAGATCATGGGTCAAGGTTTTTATACTTAATCTATGCTTTATAATCAAGCAAGTAATTAACCCTAAAAGTGCTTGGCAATTTTAGCCTTTAAGTGGAGATAACTGCATCTGCCTGTCTTCTCCATTTCATACAGACATTCCCAAGTTAGATGAACCCTATTACTCGATATCCTCAGGCCTTCTTTGTACATAGGCAGGAAATACTGGATGCCATTTGCTATCAGTCACTCTTTTATCACCAGGATCTTTTATGTAAGAATTTGATGATGAAGAGTTAATTATACTCTTTTCCATCTGCAATCCCCAGGGCCTAATAAAATCCAGAAAACAGCTTTCCAGCACCATAGCAATGGAGGAGAATGGTGAGGTCATCATTTCAGTTCCTGAAACATAAACAACTCGGCTTTAAATTGGGCCGGTTTGTTTGTAAGCCTAAATGAAATGTTAGGAATAGGGTAACACACACGTATCTTCCTTAAAAATATAATTGCATCATGTGTGTTTGTGTATGGGTTGTTTTTTTCTTTATGTCTATTTTGTCTTTGTTCCTTTCTTTAAAGTTTGGTTTTTCTGTCACCATAGTGCTATATGATTTTGCCTGAAAAATAGGACATTTGGATTTCTCCTGCAGAGAGATAGTATCTACAGAGTTGGAAAAAAGTTAACAAAAGTTTCTGTTTTATAAGATGAAAAGGGGCAGGATAGATGGGAGAAGGTAGAGAAATAAACATTTCAGAGAACCTACAATGGATTGGAGCCAGTTTTCAAAAGGACCTTTCAAATGTGATTTTGAATAATTTATGTAAATTTTCTTTGCCAGATTATTCTCATCTGTAAAATGGGAATTATTTTATGTCCCATCACATTGAATAGCTGTAAGAATTAAATAAACAGGGATGCCTGGGTGGCTCAGTTGGTTGAGCGTCTGCCTTTGGCCCAAGTCATGATTCCAGTGTCCTGGGATTGAGCCCCATGGCCGCTGCTCAGTGGGGAGCCTGCTTCCTCCTCTGTCTGCTGCCCCTCCTCTTCTTCCTGCTCATGTGCGCATGTGTGCACATGCACACATTCTCTCACTCTCTCAAATAAATAAAATCTTTAAAAAAGAAGTACGTAAGTATTTGGAACAATGCACGACACAGAGTAAAGATCAATAGAATATTAACAATAAAAATAACTTTAATAATAATTTACCTTTATAACAATATTTAAGATAGATATTATTTATCCTTGTCTTTCATAAAAGGAATTGAAGCTTGGAGATGTTATAAGCAATTCCCAATATCAAACAACATGTACATAGTGAAGTAAAGAATCATAACCACAGGCAACAATTTCTCTGACATCAGCCATAGCAACATTTTTCTAGATATGTCTCCTAAGGCAAGGGAAACAAAACCAAAACGAAACTATTGGGACTACATAAAAACAAAAAGCTGTTGCACAGCAAGGAAAACCGTCAACAAAACAGAAAGACAACCTACCAGATGGGAGTAGATATTTGCAAATGATATATCCAATAAGGGGTTAATATCCAAAATATATAACTAATTTATACAACTCAATACCAAAAAACAAACCAACTGATTAAAAAATGGGCAGAGGACCTGAATAGACAGTTTTCCAAAGAGGACATACAGATGGCTGACAGACACGTGAAAAGATGCTCAACCTCACTAATCATCAGGCAAATTCAAATCAAAACTACCATAAGCTATCACTTTACAACAGTTAGAATAGCTAAAATCAAAATGACAAGTACAAGTGTTGCTGAGGATGTGGAGAAAAAGGAAGCCTTGTGCATTGTTGGTGGGAATGTATATTGGTACAACCAGTGTGGAAAGCTGTAGTCAGTTTCCTCAAAAAATTAAAAATAGAAATACCATATTATCCAATAATTCCAATGCTGGGTATTTTTCCCAAAGGAAACAAAAACACCATTTCAAAAAGATACACGCTAATCCTTTGTTTATTGCAACATTACTTACAATACCCTAGATAGGAGAGCCACCTAAGTGTTCACCAATAGACAAATGGATAAAGAGGATGTGGAATACTTATCAGTCATAAAAAAAGATGAGATTTTGCCATTTGAGGCATCATGGACAAACCTAGAATGCATTATGCTAAGTGAAATAAGTCAGAGAATGCTGTATGATTCCACTCAAAAGTGGATTCTAAAAAAGAAAAAAAGAAAAGAAAAGGAGAAGAATAAACAAACAAAAAGCAGAATCAGAACTATAAATACAGAGAACAAACTGATGGTTGCCAGAGAGAGGGATATGGGTTTGGGCAAAATAGTGAAAGGGAAAGGGATAATACAGGCTTCTAGATATGGAATGAATATATCATGGGAGTTAAAGGCACAGCATAAGAAACAGGCAGTGATATATATATTTTTTAATTTATTTGACAAAGAGAGATCACAAGTAGGCAGAGAGGCAGGCAGAGAGAGAGGGAGAAGCAGTCTCCCCACTGAGCAGAGAGCCCGATGCGGGGCTCCATCCCAGGATCCTGAGATCATGACCTGGGCCGAAAGCAGAGGCTTAACCCACTGAGCCACCCAAGTGCCCCGGCAATGATATTTTAATAGTGGTGGAACAGGACAGATGGTAGCTACACTTGTGGTGAATGTAACATAATGTATAAACTTGTCAATCACTGAAATTAATATAACACTGTGTGTCATCTATACTCAGAAAAAAAATCATAACCAGTTTCATGGATTCTGAAGATCATCTTGTTCCTTTTTTGTTTTTTTGTTTTTCAGTTGAATAATTAGGTTTTTCTTCTTTAATTTGATAGGAAAGTATCTAAAGTTTTGAATTTGTCCCTGGTCAGTTTTGGCCAAATTCCAGAGACTTTAATATTTCCAGGTGTTATATATATTTACTATATAATTTGTATTTAATTATATGATGACTGCTAACCTATAGATTATTTTAAAGAAAATGTATTTGATTTGCTAATTTAATTTGTTGCATATTACAATAATTTTCAATTAGATTCTCTATGTTAATTGCTGTTCTAAAGAATATAAACACCATAAATTTTGTATTTTATATCTGATTGTGATTCTGTGTCCATAAATGATCAATTTGTTGCAAGCTATGTCTATTGATAGTATAAGCATAAATATGTGTATATATATATGTATATGTACAAATGAATTCAATATCAATTTATTTTTAAATCTTCAAAATCTTTTTAAAATTTAATCTAATAGATAGATTAATATTGTATAAGATTTCCCTCTGTATATGTTTCTATCAATTTCTTTCAAAAATTTTAACATATGCAGTATATGAGTTTTTCTTTTACTTTGGACATATGATTCCTAAAATATAAAATTGTGATTGTGTTTATTACACAATATAATATTTATTATCATAGATTCACCTACCACTTGATCCTTTTGTTTTGATTCCTATCTTATGAGACAATAGCATTGTTACTTTTGTCTTCTTGGTCTATATTTGTTATCTCTTTCTTAACTCATCCTTTAAAAAATTGATATATATGTGTGTGAGTACTGAAATACTGGTGTATAGATGTGTGTGTGTATATATGTGCATATACATATATAGATGTATGCTTATTCTGTTTTAATGTTTAAACCAACTTGAGCACTTTTGTTAACAGAAATATTTCATCATCCTCCTTAAAATATTTCCTTCTTTACCTGGGTGGCTCAGTTGCTTAAGTGTCTCCTTTCAGCTCAGGTCATGATCTCAGGGTCCTGAGACTGAGTCCTCCTTCGGGCTTCCTGCTCAGCAGGAAGTCTGCTTCTCTCTCTGCCTGTAGCTCCCCATGATTGTGCTTGTGCTTGCTCTCTCTCTCTCTCTCTCTCTCAAATAAATAAATAAATAAAAATTAAAATGTTTCCTTCTTATCTGTCTACAACTTCTATGGTACTGTGATTTTTATAGCACAACTTTCTTTGGACGCTAGGATACAAAATTCAGTGTCTTTGAGAGATAATATTTATGTAGACTGAAAGCATTGAGTTCTGCTAAGTGAGAAGAATGGAGGTAGGTAGATCAAGCCTTAAATCCACATTGCCAAGGACACAGTAGCCTATGTGGGCTGGATCAGACCTAAAGAAATGTATCTGAGCAATGTCAGATCCCTTATCACCAAATCTTCTCCAAAACAATGAGTTTCTCTTCTCTGTCCTCCTCCACTCTAAAATCTATTCTCAAGATGTGGTGCTATGAGATGTGATACAACATGTACATTGTGAAGCTTAGCAAAGCTTCAGTTCTTCGCAGAAGTAGATGGCTTTGGCTCAGTTGTGCATCTTGGCAGGAACATGTTAGGATCTGCCTGGACACAGATCCTTGAAAGTATTCTGCAAAATTATAAAAGCTTTGGAAAGCTACTGCCTATTGACTTGGAATCAGTTTCAAACTCTTTTAAGTTTATTTCTATCAAGTTTCAGAACACAAGAGGCAGTTGCTCTTAGATGCAATGAAAAAAGAAAAATTTGTCAACATTCCAGAGAAAACAGAGTCTAATTGTTGTTGAAAAATACCCTCTGCATACTCTGAGCCATCATGAAATACTAAACGAGTCATGTGAGTGCAAATGAACTTTTTGTTTTAAACCACATAAAATACCTCTTTTAGTATATCTGGATATTTAAGTATCATATGATACTACAGGCTTCAACTACATTATCCCCATTTTCAGTGGGGGGTGTAGTGATTTTAAAGTTCAGTATAGCTTTATACATGTTGATAGCTAACAAATCTACATAACATTAAACTAAAAATTTTTTGGGAACATTTTCAGAACATTGGCTTACACATTTTCATGTATCTGAGGAAAATATTTGTATCTTTTTAGAAAAAAGAAAAGAATTATAAACATTAATCATTTGAAAAACTTGCATCGGTTGGTCACAGACATTAATTTAAATACATTAATCCAACTTACTAGAATTGCTTTAATCAAAATATTTGGATTTAAAGTGTATTAAGCTTTATCATCTGTTGTTAAAATGTAATCCTTAATATTCTCATTACTACAATAAGAATTTAATGATATCAAGTAAGTCTTCATTAGGACTTTCTCTACTGACATGGGGTTCTTAGAATATTGCTTTGATAATAAATCCAAGGGAAAAGTCAAAGAGATATAGAAGAGACCATTCTGAAGTGACTATTCATTAAAGTAACAATAGAAGTGTGTATGTGAAAAAAAATACAACATAGCTCAACTCTTATCTCAAAAAAATTAGGGAAATTGAAGAAAACATCGCTCTAGTGGTTCTCTAATTTAAAAATTAAAGGAAGGTCATACACATATTGTAATGAAAAACATCCCATGTAGTCAAATTATATTTGAAAAAAAGAAAGAAAGCAGTCATCAATGGAAAATGCATTTATCTAATATCTGTACAATACAATTCTTTGGGTATCTCAAGGAGTACACAAAAGCTGACTTGTATCTTTGCCTAGCAGTGGACCGTAGGAGAATATCCCTTTGAACTAAACAGAAACTGAGAAGGTGGAAGACTAACAACCTTTAAAACTGTTTTTTAGCTTTACAAAGCTGAAGTTAGTAGAGTAGACTACTCAATTACAATTTTTTTAAATATTTTATTTATTTATTTGTCAGAGAGAGTGAGCACAGGCAGACAGAGTGGCAGGCAGAGGCAGAGGGAGAAGCAGGCTCCCCGCTGAGCAAGGAGCCCGATGCGGGACTCGATCCGAGGACGCTGGGATCATGACCCGAGCCGAAGGCAGCCGCTCAACCAACTGAGCCACCCAGGCGTCCCACAATTACAATTTTAAATATGAAAAATAATCCTGTAAGTTTCTGACAGAAAATCTGGACCTAAGAACCCCAAATATTTCCCTTCTTATAGTAAAACATCCACACTAGAATTTTCCATTTTTCATTTTCTAATTTTTCAGTTGTTAAATTAGTTGTATACAAAATATGGTCACTTTTAAGAGAGAGTCACTTACCAGATGCCTGTCTTGAGGAACTGGAAGTCCAGATTTTGTTTCTACAGAAATTGAGTACCAGGTATTTCCTTCTGTATATTGTTTAGTCAACCGAGACAATTCATGTAAGCATTAGGAAGGCAAACGTTGAGGTTTGTAGAACTTTATCAGTTAATGATTAACTGTAGAAAGTTTATTACTGGTTTAAGCATTAAATGCTTAAGTAAGGCTTTTTGTTATTACTTGTGGTAGTAGATAGAAACAAAGAGCCCATGGAAATCTCCTAAGCCTGGCATTCAGAATTAACTCCCATCCAATAATTATGTGTAGTAAATAGAAGCCCTTTATTTTTACTTTTGCTTCTGATTCCAACTGTAAAAGCCACACAGAACGGCCACATGCTGTTTTCATGGCTCTTGTGCTCTCATTAGTCACCCTTATTTAAAGGTGCTTTATCTGTACCTCTAGAACTGCATGGGCAAGTCAGACCAGCAAGAACATGTTCCCTGGGTAGAAACAGGGGAAAAGGATGGGAAGCCCAGAAAGTTGTAATATATTCTTTTCCTTAAATGATGCCTGTACTACCCAGAGGCAAATCTGTATATCACTTTTTTAAGCTGCCTGGTAACAGTGATGACTGTGGTAAAAACTCTGTTTCAAAATAGAAAAAAAAAATGGTTTGAAACTATTGCTATTTTCCTTGTGATCAAAATATTATCTATGATGTGGTTTCTTTTGTCTCTAGGTCTCTAGGTCTTTATAACATGCTGCTGACAAAGGGCAAAGTTATTTCAATCTGAATTTATCAGTCTGTACAAAATGGAATTCGAAGTAGAAACCTCTCATTCAACAAAGTATAAATATATAGTTAAGTATGAAGATCTAAAGCATAAAGATATCTCATTATCCTTTGTGAACATCCCAGTGTCTTTGACTGTGCTGGAAAAATCTTGAGATTTTATCTTGTAGTCTGCTTCAGGGAAGAAACTAAGAAACAACCTGAATGTCACACTGCTATGGAGTTACAGGAAGGCAAAACAACTGGAGACAATTAGATACTTTTCACAGATTAGTCTGAAAAACAGGGGAAAATATTTCTAGTGTGCCTTCCCCAAGGCTTTGCACCTAGAAATGAGCCTCAGGTTCTTTTTTTTTTTTTTTTTAAAGATTTTATTTATTTATTTGATAGACAGAAATCACAAGTAGGCAGGGAGGCAGAGAGAGAGGAGGAAGCAGGCTGTCCGCAGAGCAGAGAGCCCGATGCGGGGCTCGATCCCACGACCCTGGGATCATGACCTGAGCCGAAGGCAGCGGCTTTAACCCACTGAGACACCCAGGTGCCCCGAGCCTCAGGTTCTTATCGTGTCTCCAGTTATGTCCCTTAAAAGACATTGGAGATTTATGTTCCAGAAAAATTGCAATTTAGGGATTCAGGATTTAGGGTCACTAGATGCTACTGAAGAAAATGTGTCATTAATGAAAAGCAGGGAACTAAGCGATGAGACCCTTCAAGTTAGTTTGATAAGAAGGATGCAGCCTATTTAATTTGATCTCATAGGAAAGACCCAGGGAAATAATCAATTTAACTTCATTAACTCCTCGTTCTCTCAGATCTCCTGTCATATAGAAACCAGAGACCCCAGCATCTTGTTGATGTAATCCATACACATAAACCTCATAGGGCAGAAAACAGGATGAAATCTGGAGTTATAAATTAAAGATATCCCTCATAGTAAACTTGCCCCACTTTTCAGAGGGTCTATTTTCCCAAACTCTAATTATTATTTGTCTAAAAAGCATTGCCAATTTGATTTCTGAAACAATATTTTAAATATTCTTTTCTGTAGGGTTACATTTCATAAATAGATATTATTTAAGAATGAATTTTACAAATTCACAGAACATTGTGTGTATATGCATATATACACACATATGCATATACATATATACACACATATGCATATACATATATGTGTATACATATATATGTATCATATACATATGATATATAGATATCACATATATATATGTATATATATGACTATGCGTAACCAGAATGGTGGTAACACATCAGGGGATTTCATCCTGCCCTACCCTCATGGACAGGACTGAAACTTAAGGCAAGATATTTCAAAGTTTAAATCTCTGTTTTTTTATACCTGTGTTAGTGTGTATGTAGTATGTTCTCTGGATGATCTTTAAGGTATGGAGCAAGGTATGGTATGGGAAGTTATCGAATGGTAAGGTATGGTATAGTAAAGTATGGTATTGTGCATTTCACAAGCCTTTATGTGATTAACTCAGCATTGTGCGATGAATTCAGCATTTTTACCAGAAGAAAATGAATAACTGAGCTTTAGTGTGTCAGGGAGATTAAGAGCAAAACTGGGAAATGCTAGAACTCTTCATTATTAAATTCTTTATGTAGGATATAAAATCAATGTCAACAGTTTTGGTAATAAAAGGTTGAAAAAGGTGAAAGAAGACCATGGGAGTTGATGATATTAATGTAGGCAAATATTCACTATTCTCCACTTTACCTATGAGAGAAGTATATTTTTCTGCCCAACAACTTTGGATTTAGGTCATGATCTCTTTGACCAATTAAATGTGAAAATCCAGAACACGCCAATGATGCTATGAGGAGCAGTGCATTTTACCATGGACCTCTTGTTTTTTGTCTAGCGTGCAAATGAACATGTCTCATAAAAGGGCTGCTCCTTCATCCTAAGATGCAAAATGAAAAATACATGTGTCAGAATCTTAGCTTGTCTAAAGTCTGGAACCATGGCAGACTAAAAGCAGCATGAACAAGGAATAACCCTTTGTTGTAGTTAATAAGAAGTTTGAGATTATTACATTTCTTTAGTAAAGCTAATACAATCTCTTTTGACAGAGCTTCCCTAAATGGTTGCTAAGTTGGAGAATAGTTTAATATTTATCCTATGAGCAGTTGCTCTAAAATATATGCAATAAATATGGCCATTCACTATATCATAATGAAGGAACTAACCAACAAGAAGATCTAACAATTGTAAACATATATGCCTCCAACTTGAGAGCACCCAAATATGTAAAACAATTAATAAATAAAAAGGAACTTATTGATAATAATACAATCATAGTAAGGGACTTTAACGCCCCACTTGCATCAATGGATAAATCATCTAAGCAGAAAATCAACAAGGAAACAATGGCTTTGAGTAACACACTGGACCAGATGTACTTAACAGATATACTCAGAACATTTCATCCTAAAGCAGCAGGATGCACATTCTTTCCAAGTGCATGCAGGACACTCTCCAGAATGGATCACATATTAGGTTACAAATCAGGCCTCAACAAGTACAAAAGATTAAGGTCATACCATGCATTTTTTCTGACCACAGCGCTATGGAACTTGAAGTCAACCACAAGAAAAAATTTGGAAAGATCACAAATACATGGAAGTTAAAGGACAGCTTACTAAAGAATGAATGGCTCAAACTGGAAATTAAAGAAAAAATGACAAAAATAGATAGAAGCACATGAAAATGAAAATATGCCAATCCAAAATCTTTGAGATGCAAGAAAAGGGGTCATAGGAGGGAGGTGTATAGCAATACAGGCCTACCTCAAGAAGCAAGAAGAGTCTCAAGCATGCCACCTACCCTTCACATAAAGGAGCTAAGAAAGGAATATAAAGCCAGCTGGAAAGGGAAATAATAAAGATGAGAGCAGAAATAAATCATATAGAAACTAGAAAAGAGAAAAACAGATCAAAGAAACTAGAAGATGATTCTTTCAAACAACTTAATAAAATTGAAACCCACAGCCAGACTGATCAAAGAGAGAGAGAGTGAGAAAAGACCCAAATAAATAAAATCACAAATGAGAGAGGAGAAATAACAACCAACAACAGAGAAACAGAAGCAATTATAAGAGAATATATAAATAACTATATGCCAACAAATCAGACAGTCTGGAGGAAATGGATAAATTCCTAGAAATATGTAAACTACCAAAGCTGAACCAGGAAGAAATAGAAAATTTAAGAGACACAATAAGCAAATAAATTTAATCATATCTGATAAAAGGTTAGCATCCAAAATATATAAAGAACATATAAAACTGAACACCGAAAAAAACAAATAATCCAGTTAAAAATTAGGCAGAAGACATGAATAGACATCTTTCCAAAGAAGACATACAGATGGCTAAAAGACACATGAAAAGGTGCTCCACATCACTCATCATCAGGGAAATACAAATCAAAACTACAATGAGATACCACCTCACACCAGTCAGAATGGCTAAAATTAACAGCACAGGCATCAACAGTGGTTGGCAAGGATGCAGAGAAAGGAGGGTGTTCTTCCACTGTTGGTGAGAATGCAAACTGGTGCAGCCATTCTGGAAAACAGTATGGAGATTCCTCAAAAAGTTAAAAATAAAACTACCCTATGACCCAGAAATTGCACTACTACATGTTTATCCAAAGGATAGAAGAAGATGGATGATTTGAAGGGATACATGCACCCCGGTGTTTATAGCAGCATTAGCAATAATAGCCAAACTATGGAAAGAGTCAAATGGAGAAGAAGTGATCTATATCTATCTTTCTATCTATCTATCTATCTACATTCTATCTATCCATCTATATATATATGAATGATGGGATATTACACAACCATTAAACAGAATGAAATCTTGCCTTTTTCAATGGTGTCAATGGAGCTAGTGAGTATTAGGGTAAGTGAAATAAATCAGTCAGAAAAAGACAAATACCATATGATTTCACTCATATGTGGAATTTAAGAAACAAAACAGGTGAACATGGAGTGGGGGGGGAAGGGGCTAACCAGAACACAGACTCTTACCTGTAGAAAACGAACTGAGGGTTACAGGAGGAGAGGTAGGTGGGGAGATGAGTTAAATGGGTGATTAGTATTAAGAAGGGCACTTATGATGAGCACTGGGTGTTTATTGAATGTACATAATGAATCACTAAATTCTACATCTGTAACTAATATTATACTCTATGTTAACTAACTGGAATTTAAATAAAAAATTGGGAAAAAAGAAAAATAAATAAATCTGGCCCTTTATAGACAACTTTGGTTTTGATATTCAGAGATTTGGACAAAATTACTAAATAATTCAGTTAAAATTAAAGTTCAACAGTTTCATGAGTTGACATAAATAAAAAAAATAACATTTTCATTGGTAAATCAGTAAGAAATTTCTTTTTTTTAATTCTTCTGATAACAGATATACATATGCACCTGGATAGACTTCATTCATTCATCAAATACTCATGAATACTACAGTGAATAAGTCTCCTTTCTATGCCCTTTGTTTTGATCAGTGAATAACACAAACTCCCGGTCTTCATGGAGTTTATTTTGATTTGGCTTAGAAAGAGACAAAAAAAAATGTTATCTTTGGTTCCTTGGTCAAACTGGAGTCTTAATTTTACCGTTTTACCATAATTACATCTTAATTTTACCTTTTCTCTTTCTTTGTAATTGATTAGTATTCTCTGGAAAGATACACTTAGCATTTGCAATATCCTGTTCCACACTGGATTAGTTACATATTGTAGTGTAACAAATTACCCTAAAATACAGTTGCTTAAAACAACAAACATTTATTATCTTGCACAGTTTCTGAAGGTTAGGAAGCTAGAAATGATTTAGCAGGATGGTTCTGTCTTAGAGCTCTCACAAATATATAGTCAGAATGTGGGTGCTCCAATAATATAAAGGCTCAATTTGAACTCAAGAATTCAATTTTAAGATGCTTGACTTACATCGTTATTGGCAAGAAGCCTCAGCTCCATTCTAGTCAATGACAGATGACCTCATTCATTTGCCATGAGGGACTGTCTACAGAGCTAAGTGTACTTATGGCACGGTAGCTTTATTTTTTTGATTTCCAAATGTTAATGGGATAACTTTTTTAGTTGAAATGAAATTGATATATAACATTATATTAATTTCAAGTATACAACATAATTTGATATTTGTAAATATTGCAAAAATCACCATAATAAGTCTACTTAACATCTGTCACCATACATACGTACGAAATTCTTTCTTGTGATGAGAATTTTTAAGATGTACTCTCTTAGCAACTTTCAAATATTCGGTGCAGAATTTATTATTATTATTATTATTATTATTATTATTAAGAAGGCTTATATAACCTGTGTTTTTAAATGAGTACTGAAAACTTTAGGCCAGAAAAGTATGCAAATTCCTCTTTTTATTTCTTTCCCTTGAAAGTGGAAGCATTGCGAAGGGCTGGGAATCTACTGGGGTCTGGCAGGCAACAGCATGCTTGGAGAATGAGAGAGTGGCAATGAAGCCGGAGGTCAAGTAGGGGGAAGGACAGAGAAGGTGGCCAGGATGATCATAGGGTTGGGGGAACTGAGAAAACAAATAAGTTCATTAAAGATAGTGGAAACAAATTTATAATTTTGGAAAATAAGAAAGCTAGACAATCCCTTGAGGTTTTGGATTTGTAGGTTTAATATAAACTTGTATTTTTAGTAATTTATATACTCAGACTTGGAAATACACAAATGTATATGTATTTATAAAAATGCACATGTGTGTATGAATATCTATGTTGTTTGCATTTGTGAATGCATAGTGAAATTTAATGAAACATTCAGAAAAAGACACAGGAGAAGAGTAAAGTGAAAAACTGGATATAGTTATAAATAATTTTCAAATGCTTCCAACATAAAGAAAAACAGAAAAATGTAAGACTATCTGGAAGATGTTTGATGCAAATATTTGTTGTGTTTTAAATTGTAATATATTCCAACATTTTTGCTGCTGGGAATTGATCATGCAAGAGAGAAAATAATGATGACACAGAGAGAAATATCAATTGCTAAAGTAGATGACAGTCGAAGAATTTAGTGCACAAGTAGAGAGGTTGGCATTACTCAGACACCAAGGACTGTTCCTCTGCAGTAAAGGAAAATACAGATCTTAAGGAAAGAGACATTTTTGTTGTTGACAGAGGAGAAGCTATTTTTTTTTATTTGCGATTAAAAGGAATAGCAAAAATCCTTATAGTGCTCTTTCTAACCAGTACTCATATTTTTTTTAAAAATGTGTTGTTTAATTTTGGTACAGATTAACCCTAGATAAAGATTTTAACTTCCAATACTTGTCTTAATATACTTGTATACTTAATATAAGCTAAAAGACACTTGTTTCTAGCAACGTGGTTATGTAGATATTTTGAAAGACAGTCAACAAAGAGCAAGTAAGTTATGGATAAAATATACCATTTGGTGCATTCCTAGGATTTCTAAAAATTGAAGTTGTCTCTACACTTCCAAAAATGGAAGAAAGAAAAAATTAGAGAGGCTGGCAGATTACAGCCTTCAGACCAAATCTGCATTTTCATTTGTTTTTGTAAATAAATTTTATTTTAACAAAGTGACACACTTATTCACTTACGTGTTGTTGTCTCTGCCTCCCTTGAAGCTACAATGAGAGTTGAATAGTTGCAATGATGACCATATTGCCTGCAAGTTGGAAATATTTACTATCTGTACTTTTACAGAAAAAAAAAACAAAAAACGAAACACAAGAGTTGCAGGAAAGAAAGAACTCCAAAGAGTTTCTGTATGTTCGGCATCCATTTCTCCCTATTATTAACCTCTTATACTTCAATGGTACATTCATTACATACTAATGAATTGAAGTTGATACATAATTATTTGCTAAGGGCTACGCTTTATTAGAATTTTATAAATATTAGTCGAATTCCTTTTCTTGTCCCAGGGTCACATCTAGGGTACCACATTATATTTAGGAGTCAGGTGTCTTTAGTCCTTTTGACTATGACAAGATTCTCAGATTTTCTCTGTTCTTGATGACCTTGATAAAACTGGAGTCTTAGGTATTTTTTGTATTGTTTTTCCTTCAATTTGGTTTTATCTGATTTTTTCAAAATTTTTTTTTATTTTTTAAAGATTTTATTTATTTATTTATTTGACAGAGAGAGAGAGAGAGAGAGAGAGAGATCACAAGTAGGCAGAGAGGCAGGCAGAGACAGAGGGGGAAGCTTGCTCCCTGCTGAGCAGAGGGCCTGATACGGGGCTCAATCCCAGGACCCCGAGACCATGACCTGACCCGAAGGCAGAGGCTTAACCCACTGAGCCACCCAGGCATCACTGATTTTTTTTTTAAGATTTTACTTATTTATTCATCATAGAGAGAGAGGTTGAAAAAGAGAGAGCATAAGCAGGGGGAGCAGCAGTCAGAGGGAGAAGCAGGTTTCCCACTGAGCAGGGATCCTGATGTAGGACTCAATCCCAGGACCCTGGGATCATGACTTGAGTCAAAGGCAGATGATTAACCGACTGTGCCATCCAGGCATCCTTATCTGATGTTTTTTTTCTGTGGTTATACAATGGTTATAAGTTTTGGGAGAAAAGATCAGCAAAGTTTAGGGACATTTTCATCATATGCCAGGTATTTTCTATGATTATGTCTTATCATTGAAAATGTTAACCTTGATCAACTAGTTGAGCTAGTTATTGCCAGGTTTCTCCACTGTAAAGTTACTCTTCTCTCCCCACTCTAGCCTTGACCCTTTCCATACTCTTTTGAAGTCACTATTGAATCCTACACTTAAGGGATGGAATGAGGAGTTATACATAGCTAGAATTCTTCTGTATGGGATATTTATATATGTTCCCACACATAATTATTTATTCAATTAATTTATATCGGCATGGATTTGTGGATATTTATTTTATACAGTGGGTTTTAATCTAGTACTATTTTATTTATTTTGTTGCTCAGATTGAATTCTCAGGTGTTTTAGCCGTATAAAGGAACTCTATGCCATGGTTCAAGTGATGTGTAGTTACAACTGTCATAAATAAATGCTTACTAAGCACTTTCTGGTCTTAACATGGTATCGATCAGTTAGTCAGTCAACAAGCATTAGTGCTTTTAAATATCTAGCACTTGTCCCGAAGGCATCATTCTAGAGATTTAATTATTGGGAAACCTTAAACACTAAGGTAACCAGAAATTTCCGACTTTCCTGGAAGCACAGAACCAAAGCTACAGTGGTTACACCTGTGGCCCCACCACATGAGGCTATCCAAGGCTCAGTTGTCTCCAGCTCACACAGACATGAAGCCCAGCTCAGGGAAGATGACAAAGAATCTCAGAGGGTTTGAAGTTCCTATCTGAATTTTAAACTAGATTCTAGTTTCTTTCTTTCTCAAAAAAGTAAGAAATATTTCTGGACAAGCTATGGGGAAATGTGATTGATCTAAATTTCAGTCAGGCCAATTTGGAATACACTGGTTCACTAAAGAACTAAAGTCAGAGAGATACATGAGTTTATTCTTGTTTAGTTATATGTTAGGCAACAGCCACTGTCAGTTCTACAAACTACAAAATTAAAAAGCTTCTGTTATTATAAACTCTAATGGTTAAATGAAAAAAAAAATCAGAAAATGGGTATTTTTTAAATTAAAAATTGTTCCCTTCAGAGATTGAAATTCTACTTCTCATCCCACCCCAAACAAATCTTAACTCTTTTTGAGACTTTCCAATTTTTGCATAATGTATAACTATGTTACAGATTTTTTAAAAATAGCTCTGATTCTGAAAAATCATAATTACTGAACAGAGTGCTGAGAAATCCCAAGACTTTTCTCTAAGGTGTAAGAATACAAATCATATCAATTTATACCTAGATTTGACTTTGTAGCTTAGTAATTAAAGATATAATATTCTACAAAAGGCACATAGTGAATCTTTCATGATCTTGTGTGTCTTCCAATTTAGACAAAGGAAGCACTGAGTTAAGTTATAATAAACATAGTATAGAAAAGAATATCACCAATAAAATACAGAAAAATGGGAGACATAAGCCAAAACAACATTGCTTAAATAGAAAATAATAATTATTTTTCTCTTACTTTTGTTTTTGTTTTGTTTTACTGGCAAATATCACATTCTTTAATGCTTTAGTTTACAGAGCTTACATTCAATACGTTATATACTGGACAGAAGGACCTCTAAAGCATAAAGGTTTCAGATTAGCTGAAGACATTCTAGCATAAATAATACTCATTAGGATTATTTAATATACATCTGGAAATCAGCTCTGTTCTGCCCAAAATTTTTATTAGACTAAGGTAAATTCCAAAGTAACCGATTTTCCAGAAAATGAAAGAAAATCAAGAAGGAAATAATAGGAATAGTTATGCTTCCAAATGTATTTATTCTTTTTTTTTAA